>JADDOH010004591.1:0-29378 GCA_016648135.1 Agrypnia vestita
GCACCTTTTACATAATAATATATACAAGAAATCCAAAAAGTAGATAGCAAAAAATTACAGAATTGACATAGTATAGATAGTCATTTAAAGTTATTACAGCAATTTAGAAAAAGGAGATGTGAAATGTATACA
Source organism: Agrypnia vestita (assembly GCA_016648135.1). Lineage (NCBI taxonomy): Eukaryota > Metazoa > Arthropoda > Insecta > Trichoptera > Phryganeidae > Agrypnia > Agrypnia vestita. The sequence continues at coordinate 133 of JADDOH010004591.1, forward strand.
TGGTTAAACAAATAGGTATAATAATTTGTTTGTGATTGCATTATGAATTCAGGACGGCAGGGTGTAGAGCTTTTAGTAGCGAATCTTTATATTTTGCTAAACTGGAATTAAAAATATCAGAGATATGCGCATAGGTGTAACCTAGTAGTGTATGCAGTCTGGGTATAAGAGAGTTAAAATGTGAGTTGGTTCTAGTGATGTCATGATAAAGTAGTGAAGGTATTCGTTTAGCTCTTTCAGGCGCATGAAACATAAACAAACACAAAATATTAGGGGTGCCAAATGCGAGTTAATAATTTTGTAGAGTGAAACCAAATCAGATAAAACCCTCCTGGATAATGGCATCATTATCCCTCAGTAAAAATTTGTAATCTTGTATAGTTGATATTTTCAATTGGGATGTGAAGTCGATAGTTAATGTAACGTAGAAATTTGTGTTGGATGCGTTCAAGAGTGTGTATATGGGCATTGCAATGGGGACTCCAGACAGATGAGTTGTATTCAACCTGACTCCTGACAAGGGAACAGTACAATAGTTTGATTGTGTAAATATTTGAATAATATAGTAATCAATAATGTTCTTAAGTTTTCATGGCCACTCAGAATCTTCTGGTTTGTGTCTTCTGAGGTGTTATGCCGTGTTTTTACGACTTTTCTGACCAACATTTCAGATCCCATTGTAGGGTCCATCATCAGCCCACAACACATCAGCCCTGATGATGGACCCTGCAATGGGATCCGAAACATCGGCCAGAAAGGTCGTAAAAACACTGCATAATACCCCAGAAGTCAAACCAAAAAGTAGTAGGCAATCACTATTATGTAATTTGCACTTATTGTCACACTCGAGAATCTTCCGCTTGACTCTGGAAATTCCGAGTCACGTCCATTCAATCACAAGTATAACAATGTACGGTAAACGATATTAACACTGTAATTTAGCTTATTTAAAAAACATTAATACTATTTATGCAATCATAGTGTACGACGACGAACGTCTCGCCACCATCGCATGCGGGTCGGATATTAGAAAGAAAGATTTTCCTTTCCAATCGCCGCCGATTAATGATTGACCGTAAATGACACCCGAGATACACTGGGCCAAAGCTAACTACGATACAGTGGACAAATTATACGTGCGGTTTCCTGGTAAGTCGGGTGCCGCTTCAATCGAGATTCTCCTGGCTTCGTCGAATCCGGAACAGTTGGTGTGTCTCTTCCGGAAGGCCAAATTGAACTGATGTCGAACACACACGAAGAGGAATGGCGGTTCTCATTGAAAACGACACCTGACACGCTTTTCAACTGTCACTGAGCAGATTTTTAAAAATTCGAATCCCGGCTGGCGATTGGCGTAGAACACATCGGGTAGCAGTCCGACCAACCAAAATCGCGCGGCGATCAAGAAACACATAGTTCTTTACATGAATATTCAGGTTGTGTTCCAAAAAAAATAAAATTAAGATAAATTTTGCAAATGTAAATTTTGTGAATTAATGTATATTATAGATATCTCACAGAGACGAAACTGTATTTATTATGGGAAAGTAGGTATAGAAGTCATTTGGGTGTACATAGGACTTATGACCTATCTTTTACGGTTGGCTTAAGTGATCACTTTACACAATTGTAACATTCGCTATTTCCACTCATGATAGAATATACCATGCTTATTCATTTTTTGGAAGTTGTATATATGTTCAAATTGCGTGGAAAGCTTTCACATATGAGTTGTAAGCGCCTTTCCATGCGGCCTGTACAAAGCCATTTTCATTCCCCTAAATCCCCACAGATGTCGCTAATGAGAAAATCTACATTGATTTTTTACGGAATTTTGAGAGCAATATACTTTATATATATATCTATAATATACATTAATTGATTAATAATGTCTCTGTGACATAAATCCAGCACTGTTCTGAAAGATTTGAACAAACTCAAAATATTCTGAATTGTAAATTTTGTGCTTGTTACGGTGTGGACCGCCCTACCCTAAATCATATTTCAAAATTAAATTTTGTCCCAACCGCAAAAGGAATTAAACGGAGAATTTTATGCGATCGATATAATATCGCTGGCACATGTGGATTGCGAAACCGGTGTGGTTAATTTAAAATTTACATACCATTAGCGCTGGATTACTGGCATCATTTACTCTTACTTTTGAAACAGTAAAAGTAATAGTCTGGGCCAGTAAGCCTTCAGCACCGTGTCACACGATGACGTCACACGATTTACATTTATGCACAAACACGCGTGAAGGAGTACTGCAGATATATAACATCTTCTTCTGAGGTCGACTACTCTTACGCGTCCACTTGGTACTGTTTTTCGCTGCACCCTTAGTTATGTTCAAATCTTAACATTGCGAACAACCGAAGCTCTCATGTTCTTCGTAGTCTTTTCTTCGTAGTCTTTTCATGTTTATTTTATGTTCAAATTTCATTATGTTCAACATTAGTTATGTTCAAATCTTTAACATTGCGAACAACCGAAGCTCTCATGTTCTTCGTAGTCTTTTCTTCGTAGTCTTTTCTTCGTAGTCTTTTTTTCGTAGTCTTTTCATGTTTATTTTATGTTCAAATTTCATTATGTTCAACATTAGTTATGTTCAAATCTTTAACATTGCGAACAACCGAAGCTCTCATGTTCTTCGTAGTCTTTTCATGTTTATTTTATGTTCAAATTTCATTATGTTCAACATTAGTTATGTTCAAATCTTTAACATTGCGAACAACCGAAGCTCTCATGTTTTTCGTAGTCTTTTCATGTTTATTTTATGTTCAAATTTCATTATGTTCAACATTAGTTATGTTCAAATCTTTAACATTGCGAACAACCGAAGCTCTCATGTTCTTCGTAGTTATGTTCTTCGTAGTCTTTTCAGATTTATAAAGGGATCTCACCACCCTTGGGACCCGAAAATTAGGTGGAAATCGGGCGATTTCTTGCAAGGTGATTAAGTATTTTTTTAATTATGGATAAATTATAGAAGTCTCACAGAGACGAAGCTATTTGTATACGAGAAAAGTGGATGGAAGTCTCTGAGTCACTTTTCTCATATATAAATAGCTTCGTCTCTGTGAGACTTCTATCATTTATCCGTAATTCATTCATCATCCCTCTGGGGACCAAATCCAGTAACTGTGTTCTTAGAACATACTTTCATATAAAAATAATATTTTTTTATTAAAACTTATGACTTAAGACAAATATTATAATAATATTTTATTATTTTTTATTTGAAAAATTAAAAAATGGCCGCGTCTCCGGTGCATGGTTGTATGAGACAGAAAAGCGGTTTGAAGCGGTTTTCGTTTTCTCAAAATGTCTCGAATGTGAATAAAGAACTAATTGGGATAGAGACTAGTTTAAGGAGAGACATTAAAGAATGTAATAAAAGAAGCGATTAATGAAGTGATGATGCTTCTAGAAAAATGAAACGATACAGGTCAATCGATGAAGCAGAAATTTACGGAATTTAAAAACCTAATTATAGGACAAAAATTTAATATACCGATTATATAAAACATCCTCTATAAAATCTACATCTACATATGCTGACTCTATTAAATGATCAACATTTAATTTTTTTGTTTAAGTACAAATATTAATAAAATCGTCTTTTATTTTGTAAAAATTAAGGTAAAATAACAATGTTTTCAAAATTATTATTATTAAAAAAAAATTAAGTTGTTTTAAGATATCCTTTTTAACTTAAGTTTAAAAAACCTAAAACGTCGATTAATCACGGTTTTCAGTAATTGAAAACCGAAATCCGCGGTGTCTGAAATACATGGTTTTTCAAAAAAATTAAATACAATAAATTTTTTGGCCGGGCCAAAGCCTTTGTGCACTTAATCAATTTTCTTAAAGTGGTCCAATGATCTGACTGCCATACATGGCGCATTATAATGTGCGCACGCAATGTGGGATTAAAATTATAATACAAATTTTAAACCGTGCCGGGTTATTTGGCTTACGTCAAGCCGATTCGTTTGGCCTCGCTTGCCAAAATGTCGTACCACGTTGCGATGTCCATCGTCAGGACTTCAGAACAATACGCAATTTATAAAAAGAGATTTTAAGTCACATTCTTGTTAAGGTTGAAGCACACTACTAAAACGCGACGCTACGCCACGCCATTCGACGCATGTCAGTACTTATCAATCTAATATACTTAATATGATTAGGAACAATATTCTTAGGTTTTCACGGCCACTCAGAATCTTCAAGTTTGTGTTTTCTGAGGTATTATTTCGTGTTGTTACGACCTTTCGGGCCGTCGGATCCCAATGCAGGGTCCATCATCAGGTCTGATGTGTTTGTTTTTTGGAAAAATTTGTGTACGTTTACGAAAACGTGCATAATTTTTTCATTAAATCATCAATCTAATAAATTTAAATTTAGAACTGAATTCGAAGTTAATTTTTTTGGAGCGGGTTACTTCAAATCTAAAAAATTCATTTCATATCACTTCTAGAAATTAATTTGAATATTCTGCTAAATGTCGTCTATTAAGTTTTATTTTTAAATAGGTAGGCATAGTTGCCGGCAAACTTCTTGGACATTTTTCGGCGTAGTGGGGGAACGCGCAGAAGACAAATTTTGGGTCTCGTTGGTGGAATGGTACATGCGCAAACTCTCCCCCACTACGCCGAAAAATGTTCAACATGTTTGCCGGCATCTGTACAATAGCTTTTAAAAATGCATGTAGTTTATAATCTAAATATAGACTTTCTCAAACAGTAGTAACAGTTAAGTACCTACATGTGATTATTCAAAACTCTTTCTAGGAATGGTATGAAATGAAAAATGCTTAGGTAACCTACTGGAAAGAAATACGTTCGTCAAATAGAGTTTTAAATGGTTTAGTTTCTCTTTAATAAGTAGCAGAATTTATGCATATTTTCGCAAACATATGCAAATCTTAAAATTGAAATATTTTACGGGAAATTGGCTTGTCGGGTAGTCGGCATGTCGGTTAGTTGGCTGTCGGGCAGTTGACCCAAACCCTGTTTGACCAATGCGAGGGCACATGTCTTCCCGCTTTTCTGCACTAATTTACCACGCCTATATTAGTTTCATTTGTTTGTCTAGACGAAACCTTTTAATCGATATTTCATCTGCTTTCCAATGTCCAATCGAACTGAATTTTTTAATATTTGATTTTTTTTAAAATTTGTAATGTAAGCATACCGAATCACCGTTGCATGAATTAAACTATTCTGTGTAAACAGTAACGAATTGAAGCCGTAGAATACATTTAAACTAAATTTATTAATCTGGGATTATACGCAGACTTGGGAGGTTACCTACTTGCGGAAACATATCGACGGCTCCTACGTATAATATCGTAACCCACAAATCGACGATTTTTAGTTTTTTGTGTATTTCATATGTATTTAATTATATCTTTATTTCCAAGAAAGAAAAAAAATATTTTGCAATAAATAACGTTTTTTTCGGACGTATTTTATCGTATCTCAAACAATCACATATTTTTTACGAAGTATACTATGTAACACTTACGATAATTTTCGTTGGAAAATAACATAAGATAATTTTATCGTATGTAACACTTACGATAACATACGTTGGAAAATAACATGAGATAATTATCGTATGTACCACTTACGATAACATACGTTGGAAAATAACATAAGAAAATCATCGTATGTAACACTTACGTTATTTTACGTCGCGTCTTTTCCGAAGTAAAATATTGTAAGTCATTTATACGATATTTTACGTCGCGTCTTTTCCGAAGTTAAATGTTGTAAGTCATTTATACGATATTTTACGTCGCGTCTTTTCCGAAGTATAATATCGTATGCTACAAAAGCCTTTAATAATTTCGACTTTTTTGTGATTGTTTATGAAACTACAGTATAAAGTAAAATATTTAAGCGAAATTTCAAAAAAATTGGGCAATATTTAGATTAATACCGAACGAAAATATGTTCAAATCCTTCTACTGTAAAATTGAATTTTGTGGGTTACGATATTATACGTAGGGGCCGTCGATATACTCAAAGTAGCCACTATAATCTGGAATCTAGAATCGGATTGTACCTATTCAATGTCTTCACGAGAAAGACCTCAAAGTCTGCTTGTTGCCAATACGTTTCCATAGAAATATTCATCTCGTCTCATCTTCTTTGATGTAATTACCCAAAATTCTTGATTATGCGTCGCGCGGACAATCGTTTGTTCCGGGGCAAACCTAGCCATGTTTGTTTAAAATGCGGGGTGAAAAAGCGCAAAAAGGACTATATTTCTGCTTCAATTATGAGTCGAAAATGTTCAAGCAACCATGACCTACCATGTCAATAGTTATTGAAATATGCGACATCTAAGTGTGCATTTTTTAAATTTTTTTCTTACTTATTCTTTGTAAAACGTTAAAATATCATTACAGTAACTTATATCGAATATGAAAAATTTAAATGCTTCCAATTGGAATTTCTGCACGGTTTTTACCATTTTTACTCCCTTTATATTAACTCGTGGCGTCTGCTTGCTTGCCGGCTTGTCGTCGAAAAAACTTTGGTTCGATTTTTAACCCTTTTCCCGTGATCCAATCGAGCTGAAACTTTGCAAGCAGATTCGTGGCGACGATCAAGAAGCTCTTTCAAATTTTCGTTAATTTTTTTTAATAATTATGGTATAATTTCGGATTTTTAGAAATTTTAATGGTTTTTTCAAATTGGAATCATTAGAAAAGTTTGATTTCTAGCAACGGCGGCCCGATAGCGTCGCGGAATATTTTCTAAATTTGAATTACTCCGTCGGTATACATAATAGGTACTTCAGTACGAATGTCGAAAATCTAAATTGACTGACAAATATTTTTAGAATTTAATCTTCAAAGCATGACGTGTCTTATCAAAGCTCAAAACATCTGACATTTTAAAAATATATTAAATTACTGTAAGTTTAGTGTTATGTTATATGTTTTAATTCGTCTTTAATTGTTATATTTTACAAAGAAAGGGAGTGTAATAGAAACTTGGTTTTTATGAGTTACTTTTTATTTCAAACTTGTATTGAAACGAATGAATTTTTCGTAACCAATTTAAGTTATTGTGATGATAGTTCAACGTTTTATAAAAAATGAGTCAGGAATATTAAAAAAAAATGCAATCTTTGATATTGAATAACCCGCAACTATTAATATTATTTCGACTCATAATCAAGACAGGAATATAGTCCTGCGAGGTTATTAATGTTTTCCAAATAACCCTGTACATTAAAAGCATTGTCCGTGATTATTGAGCAATAAATGTATACTGCGCTGGGCGGTACATTGTTACAGATCATTAATAGCCGGCATGAGACGTGGGCACACTTATTTGCATGTAAACTGGCCAAATTAGAGACGGCTTTTACTATCCATTACGGCGCTCGGGGTCACACACGGAGGTACGCTCCGGTGGCTCCAGCCAATCAGGTGGCGCGCTGCGGGATGACGGATCGCCCGATTGGTCGGCGAACGTCAGCACGGCCGGCGGTGCCGCATTGTTCGCCATCTCTGACATTCGCGGACCGGATTTCCTCGATCTCTCGCGAATGTGAATACCGCACCAAAGTCGGGGATTATCGCGAAAGCTTTCAGAGAGGCTTAAATGAGTTGCTCAAGTGTGCCCTTTTTCATTTGCGTCATGACGCAATATAAAGATGTGAACCTACCCATGGACCCCGTGTCCGTAAATAAATATTTTTTAATAAGAAAACAAGAGAAGATTTTTATTCAATTTTGGAACATAGTATTTTGATAATCAAAACAAATTATAATTGATTTACTACTTATCTATCATACACAACTGTCAAAGTACATGCATAAATATTTGAACGTGGAAAAGCGCGAAACGAACCAGCCGCAAGAGCTGACAACTAAAGAGATACCCGAAAATTGCAGATACCTGTTCTACGTCAGCAAAGAGACGGACGTCGTTCAGCACAGTGGTAACATCTATCGAGCTTTGGAGATACCTACCGAAATTAAAAACCATTGGAAAGATTTTGCCAGTAAAGTTAAAGAATGTAGGTACCTACTTTTCATAAAAATTAAAAAAAAATTTTTTTTTCAAGCTCTCTTGATGGTATAATGTCGCAGACAGAGCATATACTAACTAACCGCTTGTGGACTAAAATATAATACCTACCTTTATGATAAAAATGTTTTATATGATAATATTTAGATTACAATTATACCATTATGCACAAAATTTATGGGCGTGTCATACCTGTGTTTGTGTTAGACAAAATAAAATAAAATGGTTAACGCAGGGTAATTAGTAAGGTGATGATATTGTCGCTGTGGGGGGAAAGAAATGGCTACAATTAGCCAACAACAGGGAAGAATGGAAAAATAAGGAAGAGGCCTATATCCAGCAGTAGAAAGACGAAGGCTGATGAAGAAGAAGAAGAATTAGTAAGGTATTTATTCGGCCAATCTGCGTCCAGCGTTTAATAGAGGTAGGTGCCTAATAAGTGACTTTTTTATCTGAGCTTTCTCTAGCGCTTTGTACAACGTAGGTACAACGTACCTGGTTTTCTATCCATCGCGTCTTAGGATAGGTAAAATCGCTTTGACTGAATATTAAACACGGTTGCAATGCTATACCTACGAATTTCTTGAAGTTGTAACTACAAGGCTGGATTTCATTTTGGAATTTTCAATCATTCTAGAAAGATTTGGTGACGCGTCACATGTGACAGCATCATCATTCGCACCACGCAGTTCCATTGTTTACACAAGACAGACTAATGCAGCAATTACGATAATAACACAATTACCGTCGACGATCCACCGCGGTCGCCGTCTAACGTCCAGGAATGTGTGTCATAATGTGTAATGTGTAACAAAATCCATTACGCAACGCCCGCCACCAACATGGCCGCCGTGTGACAGGAGAAGCCGGTAATGCAGAAACCTGTTTCGCCGAAAAAACGCGGCGGCTTTCTCCCGCTGATAAATGATGGCGGATTCCCGCCAGGAAAATCGATCCGAAATTGCGTACAATACCAGACCTGCGCTCGCTTTCTGGGTTACCTACTGCGCAAGGACTCACGTTTGTAACTGAATTTTTGTCATTTTAGGCCCGGTTGTTTCAAGTTCGATCAAAGTAAGCGGTCGATCAAAGCATAGATTTTTGTCGTCTGATTGGTGGAGAACGAAAAAATCTATGCTTTAAAAGAACGCTTACTTTAATCCAACTTGAAACAACCGGCCCTTAGAGGCAAAGGATTTTCATATGAACGTCGTTCTTGTCAAGGAATATGTATTTTTATCGAGGATTGATCCGCCGAAATATCTTGCGTAAGTACAAAACAAAATATTTAAAATCAACGTCGTAGGTCTTTGGGTCAATTTTCCAACTATCCGAAAACTTATTTAATTTTAAGATTTTTATAAATTTTAAGGAAAGTGTGCATAAATTCTTCTCAATTATTTGTTTTAAAAACATCAAACTAGTAAATTTTGAAGAATAGGTATTTGAAGAATATCTTCTGTATAGGGTTACCTAAGGATACTTCTTTTCATTTATAATTATATATAGGTATATACCTACTTACTTGCATTTTTTTAAATACAATTTAGATCTATAACTTACTTACTTACTTACTTACCATCAAGCCGTTTCCCCGTGGGGGTAGGCAGAGAGGATAGAGCGCCACACTCTTCTGTCCTGACATGCAACTCTTGCCTCATCCATATTCATACATCTTCGCATGCAAGCTCGCCGGTTGTTGAGTCTTCTAACGGGACCGTCTTCCAGCATCTGGTTAATCTGGTCACGCCACGTCTTCCGCGGTCGCCCTCTCCTTCTGACGCCATCAACACTTGCATTATATATCTTTCTTACCATTATTTCCTCTTTCATTCGCTCAATATGCCCAAACCATCTGAGCTATGCTAAGATCAGCTTTACATTCGTTCCTAATATCTGCATTCTTTACTCTATCATAAATTGATTTGCCACACGTACGTCTGAGGGATCTCATCTCCACTGCATTCAATCTACTTTCGTTCCTCTTCCGCCAGCTCCAGGCTTCGCTTCCATACATCAGTGTTGGATTTTGAAAAGATTCTAAAAAATGATTCAGTTTTAATATACCTACACATTGAGATTAATAAGATCTTCAATAAAATAAATGTATAAAATTGTGCAATCCGCCATTTTAACTGAAACACCGGTCAGAACGAATAACGTCACGCCTCAGTACCCATCACCGTGCCTTTGAACCATTGCCATAGAAACAATGCAATGTTTAATGAGGCTTGACGTCACGTAGATGAGATGACAGTTGCGGGCGTTTTTGCGCGAAATTAAAAACATGTAGATGAAAATGCAATTATTTGCGTAAACACTAAATTTATTTTTGAAAAAATGTTATTTTCGGTAATAGTAGACTTGTATCTACAATATAGAATGTCATTTCAAAATCTGTCATCATGCCTATTGAATTCTTGTCATTTTAGAGGCAAAGGATTTTCATATGAACGCCGTTCTTGAATATGTCTTTCTAAAGACGCTCGTCAAGGAATATGTCTTTTTATCGAGGATTGATCCGCCGAAAAATCTTGCGTAAGTGCTAAACAAGATATTTAAAAACAAACTTCGTAGGTCTTTGGGTCATTTTTCCGGTACACGATTGCCCAACAGCCCACTGCCCGATAATCCAACTGCCCGATAACTCAATTTCGAGGCAAAAATATTTAATTTTAAGATTTGTATTAGCATTTTAAGGAAAGTGCGCATAAATTCTTCTCAATTATATGTATTAAAAACATTAAACTAGTCTATTTTTAAGAATAGGTATTTGAATAATATTTTCTGTATAGGGTTACCTAAGGAGGCAGTTGGCTGTCAGGAAAATGTCACAAAAAAAAATCACACAATCAAACCCAACAGAATGCATGATATTACAAAGATTGTGTATTGCAGATACTATATAAGGGGTAAAATGTCAAATATATAGACGAATCAATAAAATTTATGTCTAGTTATTTTTTTACAAAATTTAAAAGAACGCATGTATATTATATGAAGGGTAAAAAAGCAAATAACTAACTAACTAACCATCACGCAGGGGTAGGCAGAGAGGATTGAACGCCACACTCTTCTATCCTGGCACACCACTTTTGCTTCGGCCACATTCATACTTCTTCTCATACAAGTTCTACGGTTGTTGCGGCTTTTAACGGGGCCATCCTCAAACACTTGTTGTATCTGATCGTGCCAGGTCTTTCGCGGACGCCCTCTATTTCTGTTGCCTTCAACACTCGCCTCATATATTTTCTTAACCACCTTTCCTCGTTCATACGTTCCACATGACCAAACCATCTCAGCACTCCTTTCTTTATTCTATCTACCACACTACAGCCGGCATTGCATTCACGTCTAATTTGTTCATTCCTTACTCTATCGACCAAAGATTTTCCACACAAGCGTCTTAGTGACCGCATTTCCACCGCATTCAGTCTACTTTTATTCCTCTTTTGCCAATTGCAGGCTTCACTACCATACATTAGGGTTGGCAAAATATTTAAAAAAACGTTTTGAATGCAGTCACACAGGATTGCCAATTTAGAATGTACTGAATTCGAGATTTCATAGGAAATATAGCTCTATACTTTCCAAAATCATATTTCCAAATTACAAATAATTAAAAGCAAAGACAGCAACAGTAGTGTTAAAAGCAAAGACAACAATATCAACCTCAACCAATCACGTGTCCCCAAAGATATGTCACATGACAAAATTGTCACTTCATGCAAAAGTTAGAGATGTCGATTTTAGATTGAAACATAATAGCAAGCTTCGTAAATTATGTAAATAGCAAAAGCAGCTTCTTCCACTATTTGATAGCAAACACAGCAATATTCGCTAAATATTTATTTAAACACATAATATATAAAAGAAAAACTGAGGTTGCAATTGTTAGTGCAACAGGGTAGCTTGTTGGTCTTGTGGTTAGGACACTGGCCTCGTGATCCAAAGGTTGCGGGTTCGAACCTCACTCCAGACTAGCAAGTTAGTCCTATTTTCATAGCACAAGCGTTTAGCTTAGTTTGAAAATAGGAAGAATATTGATGTGACACGTATTCCGTGTTCACATCTCTATTCTTAAAAAAAAAAAATTGTTTTCAAAAACTTATTTCGAAGAAGGTGTAGGTTTCATAGATTCTTAAAAAAAAAAAATTGTTTTCAAAAACTTATTTCGAAGAAGGTGTAGGTTTCATAGATTCCAGAGAAATTTTCTGGAGTAGTGACAGGTTTTTTGTATTTATTTCAGAAACATATCAGTGGGTAATTGCTGTCATTACTTTGCTGCCCCCCATATATTATATACAAGGATGATATGATGCACGTGCCTGTTACACGTTTATATTTATATTTTTAGCGACTCAAATAATATTTATCTTCCTACCTTACCTCGCAAAAATGTCTCGTGTCTTTCCATTCAGGAGAACTCAATTAAACTTTACGAACATGTGTGGACATTATTTTTTTTATATATTTCCGATTCCGCATTGTTCTGAACGTTTTCTTTCAAATTTTTCGGTTATTATTTATTTTTGTTACGCCGAAATAGCTTAAAACCTTCACCTAGTCATTCCATGTTGACATAGTGTAGCTATTACAGTTTCTGAGCGGATTACCATGTACTCCAAGAATTCTAGATTACCGTCCTAATTAGGTTCTAAAAGAACCTTAAAACCTTCACCCGGATGTTGCCTGTCACTGACACGACGCCTTGACACCATGGCCGTAGAAATACAGCCAAGACATCGTCCATGACCAACACCTACGCTAATGATACTTCTTTTATTACAGGAAATTTGTTTTAATATTAGAAATTTGATATTGATGTCGCAATTTTTTGAGAATTTAGTATTGCTATGAATAATTATCACATGGATACGAGGTATTTATTACAACAAACTAATCGAAAGTCACAAACAATGTGTGAAGCCGTATCTAGTAGTAGGAATGTACCCTATTAACCAATCTGCATACTTAAATTCAATCACATACATACTAGTTTATAGTTAGATTACTTTCTTAATTATGTGTTGAATATGTTCAAGTCACCGTATCCTAATATTAACAGTTATGAAGATAAGTTGCTAAAAAATGTTGCATTTTTTCAATATTTCTGACTAATATTGAATGGTAATAAGGTATGGAATAACTAGCTGGGGTCTAACTTGCAAAACTAATATTAGAAAAATTCTAAATATTCAAAATTCGGCTATAAAATTAATAAATAAAGAAAGTGCTACTAAAGATATACAGGAACTCTTCAAGAAACAAAGCTCTATGCCAATTAATGCTATCTTGTGGTATAAACTAATTACACGATATCATGAAGATGGGACATATAAGCATAGATTGATTCATAAACATAGTACCAGATTTACGGTTAAAGAAGGACTACGAATACCGAAGGTCATAAATAAATATGGACAAAGAACATTAATACATATGTCATACCAAAAATATTTAATAAAATCCCATGTCGTGTCAAAATGGATATTAATAAAAAAGGGCAAAATACAGAATTAATGAATATGTTATTAAATAAAAGAGACTTATTTTGATTTTGGTAATATTGGTATTTTTTCTTGTATTTGTTGTAAAGTATTGTAGATTTGTATTTGAGTTTATAAGATCTATTGTAATTAATTAATATGAATGTATTTCTGGTAAATACAATTTATTTATATATATGTATTGATGCACCTAGAGACAAATATCAATGTGATGTTTTGTGGGTCTGAGATGTAAAAAAAAAATAATAATAAATATAAAAAAAAAATAAAAAAAATCTTCTGTAAAAAATTGGATAACCTAACTCTATCGAATATTAAAAAAAATCTCTAAATTACAAGTCAAATAAAATAATTAAAATATTACATCTGATTAAAATTTCTGTAAGATTTAAGTAATTTTATTTAATCTGTATTAAATCATCAGATTAGTCAGAAATATTAAAAAAGGTCAATTTGCAGAGTGTTTAGTTCCAAAACTATTGATATTAGGACTTTGTGGCTACAACATTTTCGGCTCATAATTTATGCTAGAAGAGGTTGCACTAAGATTTTACCATTTTTTACACCGTAATTTATGTAATTTTGATTGATCGTACGCAGTTACGATCTTCGTCAAAAGACAGCGATAACACATGTGTTAATAACAGTATACCATCAACTTTAAATTATGTTAATCACTTAAGTCAAGGGCGTAGCAACAAACTATCCCTCTCCTTAAAGAACAGACTTAGGTAATATCTTATAAACTGAAAATAAGTACAAAAAAAATATTTGCATGTAGTTATGTAAATTATATTTTCATATTTAAATAAAATACTAATAGGATCATATTATAATTCAAATCGTTAATTGAGTCTACTCTAATTGGTTTGCGTTATACCTATTAACAACCAACAATTTTACAATATTTAATATTTCTTATTTCGTCTGATGAGATACCTACACAATATTGTTATCCTGAAAATAGGGGGGAATTTAAAAAAAGTAAAGTACAAATAACTGTAATATATCGAAGGGACGTATGTCGCGAAGCACGAAAGAGAGAGCAATTGCTTTATAAGGTCGCGCGCATGTCGTCTTTAGGCTTTTTTCTACCCTTATATCGAGACAAACCGCTGTTGTTCATTGTAACCGCTGTATAACATATTGTTGCCACCAATAAACCAAGAGTAACCGACAACCTCTTTTATTGGAGAATCCCGAAGTCACGATAAGATAGTAAGAACATCACAATAACTTACTACTGTAACTAAATGAAGTATTACAACTGCAACTGCTGATCTTAAATGGGTTTTTGGCGGGTTATGTGAGTAATTTGGAGAGGATTCCCACCCGCCCAGAGGTATCTTCTCGTGTCAGCATGTGGTGTGCGTTCAGTGAGTGTGTGATGTATGTGAGATGTATACAGCAGAGGCAGGAATGAGAGCATACAGGGCGCAAATGATACTCACAGTTGAACGATGCTATTTATTTATTGTAAATACAGGTGATGTTACATCTATCTGATCCGTAGTTTAAAGATTTATCTTTTTATGATAGCACTAGATTATTATACATTAAGTATACGTTTTATTTTATTGTCACGAAAACGTAAAGTATTACACGTTTTTCATAGCATTTTGGATGTTTTGCGGTGGATTGGAAATTGCTGTAAATGTTTAAAAGGCAGTCGATCACACTCGAAATTTCGCGAAATGATATTCCATATTTATGGAGCGACATAACCGCTACGCGAACAGTTTATTGTGACAGTTCGGCGATGTCGTAGCAGTGAGCGAAATCGTACTATAAAGAAGCGATAGACAAAAGCAAAGTGAAATAGTATAGTAGGTACCTACCTACGTATTTGTGAAACAATCTCGAATGACGAGTGCGAAATCGTGTGAATTACAGAACAGTGCTCCAATTAAATTCATGTCCTGTAGTGACTGTGGTGGTGATTAAATTAAACTTTAATTTTTTCTCACACCGTCGCGAACCCGTGACAATGTATTAGAATATGAATAAAGTTACGAAACAAAGATTTTTAGAATAAGGAACTATTTGTTGGAATTGTTGGACAGTGAGGCCTAGGGCTCATATCCCCAAGCAGTAATTACGCCACTGCTTAAAGTATTCGTGAAGAATTAAATGTGGCAATTGTATCAATTTCTCATTTAAAGGGACATGGGATTTATGTTATGTTCAAAGTAATACATGATAAAATTGATTAACGATATTAAAATTAAGTAGGATAGAAATAATTGATTTTCATTAATGCAATAGTTAGTTAAATCATTGCTTTTTACTCCCTTTCTTTTAACTCGTGGCGTCTGCTTGCTTGCCGGCTTGCCGTCGAAAAAACTTTGGACCGATTTTTAATCCTTTTCCCGTGATCCAATCGAGCTGAAACTTTGCAAGTAGACTCGACGATCAAGAAGATCTATCAAATTTTCGTTAAAAAAATTAATAATTATAGTATAATTTCGGATTTTTAGAAATGTTAATAGTTTTTTCAAATTGGAATCATTACAAAAGTTTGATTACTAGCAACGGCGGCCCGATAACGCCGCGGAATATTTTCTAAATTTACGTATAAATAAATAATTACCTTACTACGAATTTCGAAAATCTAAATTGACTGACAAATATTTTCAGAATTTAATCTTCAAAGCATGAAGTGTCTTATCAAAGCTCAAAACATCTGACATTTTAGAAATATATTAAATTACTGTAAGTTTAGTGTTATGCTATATGTTTTAATTCGTCTTTAATTTTTGTTATATTTTACCAAGAAAGGGATTATAATAAAAACTTGTTTTTTATAAGTTACTTTTTTTTTAAATCGTTTCTCCAGAATTCGATGCTTAAGACAAAATAGCGACCGGCATCTGGCACGCATTTCTACAAGGGTGGGAAAAGGGTCAGCGGCGGATGTCGGTAACGAAATAATTTCCGTGACACATTTCTGACTTACCTAATACGCGCTCGACGCTTTTACATAATAATATTCCTGATTTTATATCGTTTACATCGATTTTATATCGTTTATAAAATACGACTATAATTAAATAAAAATGAAATAATCTTGAATAAATAATAAAATGAATAAATCTTGATTAATAATGAACGCTCTGGAGACAAAATCCAGTATTGTGCTCTGGAAATATTTGAGCATGCTTAAAATATTCTGAATATTATGTATGTAGGTAAAACAACTGGTCTAAAAAGGAGTTAAAAATTTTAACAATTTTCGAGCATATTCTAGTGTAAATTTTAATGCACTAATTTGGATGAATATTATATACACATAAAAATAATATCGCTTCATGCTCTAGTTAAAATAGATACCTATCTCATTATCAGAAGTTCTGGTAATGAGATAACTATTTTGGACATCTTTGTATATACTAGTTCATGGGATGACATAAATCTTTTTTTAAACAGCTTCTTTCTTTTATCCAGATCTCGTTAATCTCAGAGTATGTGGTTGGGTCCTTGTTCACTGCCTGTTTTTTTTTCCGTGGTACCTTAGATAGAAAGTGAAATCACCAGTCCACTGGACCACTGAAGATCGCATACAAATTCTTCTTGAGAGCTGCAGAAGACACCGAGGAATATTATCAAAAGGGGCAGTATAATTGATTCAGTCATAAGCGGAAACGATAATGATATACACACACCTATAACGGTTAACTGCTAAGCTTATAACCGCTAATCTAGTAGGTAATAATAACAGGTGTGACCAGTGGCGGCTCTTTTAGTAGTGAGCGTACCGAATTTCAGATGAAAAGAGACGTAGAGCTGTTCCGAGCTGCAGTAAATAGTGATGGTAGCCAAAATGATAGCCAACGTCCGTTGAGCGGATAGGACACAAGAAAAATAATAAAAAATACTCATAAATCCAGTTAAACAACAAAAAAAAATGTCCTGGCGGGAACCGAGCCCCGAGGCATATATAAATAAGCTACTGTTGATTCGAAAAATATACCAAAAAATATTTATAACAGCGGCATACTGTGATAAACCAATTTCTCCATATTAATAATAACTAAGATGAGGAAAATTTGAGACATGCGAGCATGTAACATAACTAGTCTACAATACTTTACAGATAGATTCCTGCCTTGATTATAAGTAGAAAATGTTCAAGCAAGCACGACCTTATACCAATAGTAAAGGAGATATACGACATCAAAGTTTAAATATGAAAAATTAATTTCCTTTAATAAAAGTCAAATAAAATGATAAAAATGTACTGGAATTTATAACAGACCTTCAGGGTGGACATATGCTATATATTATGTATTATCCCGTTAAAGTAAAAGGGCTTTTCGTGGTGACCTATTTTACGATTAAAGTCGACGAAAAAATGGTCGAGACATGCGTTTTTTTACGAACGCTGCCTTAATGGTAAGAGATATTTAAATACTTTCTAGAGATAAGTTGTAGGACTCAATAAAAAAGTCCACGAAGACATATATCTTTATGTTAAGGTTAATGCACAAATTGATAAAATATATCTAAAAGCTGCTAAAAATATACGCTTGCGAAGCCACGCGGGTAAGCTAGTATTTTATACAGGTATGATATATTACACATGCGCCTGAGACATGTGACAGTTTGAAATCAGCTGCCTCATTCGTTCGTCCATTCGTCTTTTATTGTATAGAATTAATTTTAAGTATTATTATTATTATTTCTTTTTATCACCGTATGTACTTACAATACTTAATTGTATTTCTTTGATTTTGTTATTTACACTTCTATTATTTTATTATTTTGGGTTCCTTTTACTTTTTATGTTATTTTCCTTGTATTATAATTACGTATTTTGTTTTTTTTAATAAAGACCTATCTTGAGGCGGTTACAGTGAATGGTTTTGTTCGAGCGGCCGTGCCACTTCGCAACGGTTTATACGACCTGCTTGTTAGTTGAAAAAAATGTCAACCTGGAGACGATTGAGTAGGACCGATATGGAAACTTTTGCTCTTAGAACGGTCCTGGGTAAGCGGTGGGTACCATTCACTGCCTCCAGTGCTGCGATCTATGGAGAACCAGGAACACTTCAAGAAGAGCCTAAAAACTCATTTTTTCGGGATGTCGCACCTGTAAAGCGCCCTTGAAGCGTCTCTTACGTAAAAATGGCGCTATATAAATTAACATAAACATAAACATTGTCCAAACATTCCTTTTTTGTTTTATTATTCAATCTATTTTTGCGACCAGAAGAGTTTCGCTTGAATCACCTTTTCCTTCACATGTTCGAGAATTTGTTAAATTGCGTAAGGCGGTTTTGAGGCTGTGGCTTGCATGCGGAAGTAATGCAGTTCTGAGACACGCAACATGGTTCTTGTGGTCAGAGGTCAGGGCGGTGACTAGGGTTTCCGCAGCGGACCTCATGAATATTTTTATATTAGTCACAATTAAATTATCTTAGCACGCATATAATATTGAATTTTAAAATTAAATTTATTTTTATTTACACTAAATTACTCTTTGTAATTCAGACACGCTGAGTTATATTTATTAATTTTTATATTTATAACATAATAGGTGTAATTAATAACAGAAATTACACCTGATGATGAGAGAAACTGTTCCTCTCGATACTATAGTAGTGATAAATATAACTCAACGTGTGTGCATTAAAAAGTTTAATTTAGTGTACAGTAAAATAATCATGTTGCACTACAAAGTATATCAATTATCATGTCAATTAATAAAAAATTCAATGTTTTAATGTTTTTTTGGATACTGCAATATAGGAGACAGAACATGAATTATTATCTTTTTGAAAACGTTGTATTTAATAACCTATTAAAAATATTAATTATCTGAAGCCAATAATTTTTTTCTGAACTATTTTAATTCAATTTGTAAAAAGTATATGGTCATTGTTTAGAAATATTTCGAGATTAAGTGTACCAAATATAACTCTGTTGAAAAAAAGGTTAAATAGTTCTTCGGGATTATACTTTTTCTGGTAATTACAAAGTAGGTTAATTTTCCTACTAACTTTAAATGGTCCTAATTATTGGAAAAAGATTCCAAAACTTGTCATTAAATTGACTCCCCAGACCGCAATAACTTAAATCGTGTACAACGGGGCCTTAATATTGGAAACAGTTTCCAACGATATTGATTTCTTGCAAATAGGACGATTCCACAAGGAATTCTATTGTTTACATAATATATCATTATTATGACACCTGTGTGTCTGTAACACTTTATTTGTTTGAAAAAAAGTATGTAGACATTTGATCGTTCTGTTCTTAGGGTGCATTCAAATAGAAAAAAAAAGTAACCCATAAAAACCAAGTTTTTATTATACTCCCTTTCTTTTTAAAATATAACAACAATTAAAGACGAATTAATACATATAAAATAACACTAAACTTACAGTAATTTAATATATTTCTAAAATGTCAGATGTTTTGAGCTTTGATAAGACACTTCGTGCTTTGAAGATTAAATTCTAAAAACATTTGTCAGTCAATTTAGATTTTCGACATTCGTAGTGAAGTACCTATTATGCATACCGACCGAGTAATTCAAATTTAGAAAATATTCCGCGACGTTATCGGGCCGCCGTAATCAAACTTTTCTGATGATTCCAATTTGAAAAAACCAATAAAATTTCTATTAATCCGAAATTATACTACAATTATTATTATTTTTTTTAACGAAAAATTGATAGATCTTCTTGATCGTCGCCACGAGTCTGCTTGCCAAGTTTCAGCTCGATTGGATCACGGGAAAAGGGTCAGAAATCGATCCAAATTTTTTGTTGACGGCAAGCAAACAGACGCCACGAGTTAATATAAAGGGAGTAATAAACTGGTGCATATACCCTGTCGGACATTTAATATTTTCACAGTATTTCCATCAACTGTAAACAGAAATTTGTATGTGCTAGCAGCGAAAACTTCGGAAGAGTTTCCTTCATTTAATTTTTAATAAAAAATATTAATTACATTAGAACACATATCTAGAAGATACATTTTGGGTGAAATGTGAACACTTAAGAAGATAAACGACACTGAAGTTTTTTTTTTAATTTTGCATCATTGTCCCATAGTCTTTCCTTGTTATTAATAAAAGTGTAGTTCACTGATTAAGTACCCCACCCTCTTTGATTTTTGTGTTATACTAAACTAATTTTACTTAACTGCCTTAAGCTATAAATGTGATATAATTAATACTTATACGTAAGAATACGCATCACTTAGTATTTAATAAATTAAAAGTCTTTCTAATGCTGAAAATAGGGAAGAATGGTCAACGAAAGTAAAATACTAAAGAACTAAAATATATAAAATTATGAATATTTTCTTTTCTTTTGACCTCTGACATGACATTTTTAAATATGACAGATCAAGTACTCGGTTATGTTACGCGGAAGGTGAAGGCATTGATGGATAGGTTAGAGAATTTCCCATCGCAATCATTGCCATGGGGTATGAAGAGTTATGTCAAAAGAGAAAATGCATGGACCACAACCAGTTTTCAATCCATTTAATCATTATCGCATACCTCCCACACAATACTTCCTCTGAGAGGTTACATACACTCACTTGGGTGTCCAGGAAGAGCCTATCACAAGAAATGTAAGATTTTGTGCATAAAGCCGTGTATTCACTAGGGGACAAATAACGCAGCATTCCGCGCGGCACGTCGCATGAATATCTACGTTCATGTTTCGGGGACAATGACGCGGTCATTTGGCGTGTACACACCGGGACTCGCATATATTGTCGCGGAAATGTCACCCGATGATCTATTTACACTTCATTTAGCGAAAACGGGGTTCCGCGCAATTCGAAATGTTTTTTTGGGACGCAATTTCAAATTAACGAGGTTTTACTGTAGTAAATTGAATATTATTAAAAACAAGGTCCTTTTTGCAAATAATTATTGTTTTCCACACGTCCTATGAGGTTATGATGACAGCTGCGTATCCATTTATGTTATCGAGTTTATGGAAACGTAAGAGGAGAAAAAGGTGGTGGATGCGAAATTATTTACTGCAAAGAGAAAGAAGGACGGATATTCTATGCGATCTTCGATCGATACAGCTCGATGAGTTCAAGAACAATTTCGTTTCCCCACATTGTCATGTTGACAGATACAGCGCATGCGTATTCACTTGTAAACATACCACAAGGTACTGACGCTCCGCGTAATGTTGCAGTGAGCTCGCTCGGGTACCGTGCGCATGGCAACGTTGCCACGGCACATAGAAATGCCGCGATATGTTGTGCGCGATGTCACGGAAGAGTGCACGACGTTGCAACGTCACGTAGACTCTATGCCACGCGTGCTGTTGAGGGACAATTTTGTCCCCTAGTGAATACATGGCGTAATGTTTGACTAACTGTTGATATTGTATACACAAAAAAGCAAAAAGCACGAATAATAAATACCAATCAGATCACAAAGGGAGACCTTATTGTGGCGATCGTTCTCTCTGCGGTGCCAAATTTATAATATTTATTTATTTATAATATTATTTTCACAAAATGTTAGTCATGTTAGCATACAAGCACTCGCGTAGATTTTTAGTCTACCGGTTTAGAGACATACCAGTCTCTTCGTCAGGAAAACCACTACACTAGCATGCAAATACCATTACACACCACATAATATTATTCATACACTAACACTTTACCAAAATATTTCTCACATGCGTGTTAATCTAACTAAGTAACCTAAACAGTTAACCTAACGTTAACTGAAGGCTAACACGCACTAGCTCAGTCTTTGGTTAAATTAACACGCTTGTTAGGAATTTTTTGAGATGGTGTAGAGTGTGAATAGTACTATGGTTGTGGTATGTAGTGTGTCTGTTGTAGTGGTTGTCGTGACGAAGAGACGGGTACGTCTCGAAACCGGTAGACTAAAAATCTCCGTAAGTGATAATATACTTACATACATAAATATATATTTAACTAACATTTTGTTAAAATGCCTGACTACAAAGATAATGCTTTAAATATTATAAATATTAAAAATAGGATTATTTTCTATCATATAATCTCGGTAAACCTGTCTTCTCATCTCTTAACTATCGACCAAAAAAGCATCAATGCACAGTTTGGCAAAAACTTATACACGAGTATTAATTATATTATATTATATTTAAAAGTTTTAGTTACGTTTAGTTAATACATCATACAAAGATTTTCGCTACATTGATATAAATATTTAAATTTGATAGAAGTCTTCACATTTCTTTTTTTTTAAGTTTTGAAGTAACTGTCAACATTAATACATTGTTATTATATTATTAAGAACTAGCTGTCCCGCAGCTTCGCCCGCGTGGAATTCGGTTTGAGACTACAAGAGGATCAGTGAAAATTCAATATAATCTAAACTACTCGTTCAAACAATGTTGTATAAAAGGCAATTGTTGTCTACATAAAATTTTCCTGGCGATAAGCAAATTTATTTTGATAAGAACTTAACATTACCTACTTGAATAACCCTCGACAGGTTAAAATGAATTTTAAATATATATTATATTAATATTTTATCGATTTGTGAATTAACCTTAACATTTATAAAAATATGTCATCCATGATTTTTTAAAGGCCTTTTTAAGTTCTACTTCTCCACAGAAAGCATTCATTTATCTCTTACTGTTAAAACAGAGTTCGTAAGAAACCCATTCGCTCGATCGTTTTTCGTCGACTTAAGTTGTAAAAACGGTCACCATGAAAAGCTCCTTCATTTTAACTGGATACTATATAGCCTATAATCACCCTGAATGTACATTCTAAATAATGGTGGAAGAATTTTTGTAATCAGATGAGTAGTTTTGGAGATAACCTCCTATATACAAACTAACAAACTTACAAACTCATTTCCCATATAAAAATAACTTTCTCTATGAAACATCTATAATATATATGTGGTTTATACAATTTTTTTTTTAAATCCGTGACGTTAACATTATAAGATAAATATCTTCAACATCAATTATTTTTTCCTAAATTTAAATAGACCCTTGCAATAATTCTCGCTTATCTTATTTTAAAATACATTTAAGAAGTCTACCAGATAATTAACGGTACACCGATCACATCAATTATTATTTGCATCACTCATAATGAGTGCATGTGTGTAATGCATTCCCGCTGCACCCGTATTGCGGCTTTCTGATTGGCGGATATAATTGCATACATTCAGTTAATTCACTTCTGAATTGTAGGTTGATCTGGTTTATGAGAAGGCTTTGGGGGTAATAAATTCGACTTAAAGATACCACGTTTGGCGGCTTGATTCGGTCTTTAGTGAACACACGTATGTAAGATATTAAGTTTTATTTGTTACTAGCTGCATCTCGTCAAAAATGACGAATATTGATTCGCGTCTTTGCTAAGCCCTAGCATATATTTAAGGTATCTTTCTGGCGGTCCAAGGAGAGGCGGCCGTAGCATCATGCGTGAAGCGGCTGGCTCGGGTTTGATGGCATGAGTTCAAGCCCCAACACGAAGTTATGGACGGACAGACAACGAAATTATTATGTTTGATTATATACGGCAAGACATCAGTCTTTGGATTATTCATCGCGACAAGATGTAACAACCCGTATCTACGGAAGAGATTTTTTTATTCGAGACCATCTGCAAGTTGTGGATTTCGCTCCCACGGGATTTCTTGGAGACATCACGCGACATTCGTAGTCCCCATACACCTTCACACACGTTACAGAGATATGCCGTCTCATGCCTCACTTCACACTTGATGTTCCGTTCGTCAGTTGTGTGAATTTGAATCTCCCCAGCACAGGCGCGCGCAGTCAGAAAATTGAAGTACTACTTGTAGTTAGACAGATAATCAATATATATATTATATATATATATATATATATATATATATATATATATATATATATATATATATATATATATACAAAGAAACCCGTGTTTCCCTACCCGTCAAGTTTTCTCCGCAACCAGCCACAACCACCCACCAGTGGTTATGGTGGTGGATAGCCCTTGATGTCACATCGAAAATATGCGAGTTTGGTGGGGGTGGCTGTGCGTGGATGAGAGTGGGTGACAAAAATGTGCATTCTAGCACATCGTTTTATTATGGGAAGGCCGCAAATGCTTCAGATTGTTTCAAAATAGGCGCGCCGACTGTGTCGGTGAGTCTGGAGGGTTCCGGAAAAACCTGCTCTAGTCGCTTAACACTATTTAACTTAACGCTATTATTTGAATTAAACTGTTTCGTAATTTATCACTCATAAATAGACACTTTATCAACGCTTTAACACTTTATTCACTATTCACTATGACATTCCATCCAATTTCAGCACGTATTATTCGCCCCGGTTTATTTCGCTACGTAAGAACTTTTCCAGATTATTCGCTTTCAAATTACCGCTCGCTTGGCCACCCTGGCCTTCGCAACTCGCGGCTACTTTCGCTTCGGTTTCGCTGTCAAGCTCCCAAAAACAACGGGTTACTCCCGCATGCGGTCTTATTTATATCTGCTGATATCGAGCCTTCTAGGAGTTTCTAGCGTTTACGAGAACTTTCTCGTGGCTTCCAGGCTTTAGTAGATGTTTTAATTCTTTTTAGCCTCGTTACAGTATATTGTAAAATCGGGTTTAGTTTCTCAGGACGAGGATTAAACCCTCGAACGATTCACCAGGTGAATGCGTCACACCTAGACTAAACAAACACGTCATGTCAGATGACGTAGTGGTGTGCGAGTATGTATGTAAATTATTGTTATTTGCCTACATTTATTACAAAATTATTAGTTACATTTAGTCAATAATGACACACCGCCATTCTAACCCAACCCACAACCATTGTTCTATTTATTTAGTCATCAATAGTTAAAGTTATAATATGATTATTAATGGAAAAGGTATTTATATAATCTAAATAAATAAATAATAATAATAAATATAAATTTATTCCAGAATGTGGGGAGGTTCGTGCAATCCCATTCATATAAAAGTAGGTACACACATTAAAAATATTATATAAAATAAAGGAGAAATAAGAAAATCATATAAAATAGAGGAGAATAAGTATTAAAAGTGTTAAAAGAGAAGGAAAAAAAACAAGAAAACAAGTATAGTATTAGTATTAACATGAAGAAAAGTCATAGAAATATATCGTAAATCGTATATTAGCGGCTTTAGCGAGCGATGATAAGTCAATTATGCCAAAAAAATACTATAAAAGTAGAGACAGCGCTCATGATAAAATAATAAGTAGCTCGAAAGCTACTTAATACCTACAGATTTTACTAAGGAGGCAAAAAATTGCATATTACCTAGATTCTTTACAATAAATAGAATACAAGGAATTACTCCAATGGAATAAGAGATACAAATAATTGTTTTTAAAACACATGCTTTTACCAGGTTACATATCGATACATTTTAAAGACAAATACATAAAAAAAAATTGGTTTTGTCTAAAGTGTTTATAATGAGCAGACTGTTTAAAGTCTTTTGGACCAAAAAAGACACCTAGGCCCAAAACTATACAATACAATGCTGGAAAACATTTTAAAATTTAATTAACCGAAAAATGTAAAACAAATTATCAAAATTTGGATAAGAGAGATGGGTCGATCATTTATTGGGACACTCATCCTAAAGTTACAATCAAAATATCAAGCCAGGTAACATAGCGTAATATGGTAACAATGATTTCATGTAAACACTGTCATTTGTGGCAGAATATAGATGATGATTAATCTTTTGCTTTAACCAGTTTATACATATACTTATGTGGGCTTTTTAGATAGCAATATCTAAAAATTAAAAAATGTTTTGAGTGCTAAAATGTACTAAATTTTAGATTTTATCTATCTATCCCTTCCAAAGTCATGTTTTCTCTAAAACATGAATAGAAACATCATTTTGGAAAGGACAGAGCTATATTTCCTATGAAATATCGAATTTAATACATTATAAACTTGTCATCTTCAATAACTGCATTAAATTTTTTTTGGATATTACTGTCTTTACATTTATACCCCGCATATAAGGTTGCATCGAATTAAATCAAAATTGTACATTTTTCCTGCCTTAACACAGAGTTTTCTAGTGAGACAAGCATATTAAGACTACACCCAAAATAAATGTATTTTATGTATAGCACTGTAATAAAATATATAACTAAGATACTGAAGGAGTTGAAATAAATGTATAACCTTCAGAAGGTGAAGGGATAGTGAACCATCAGAGGATAAAGATTCGAAGGTCAGTCAGCTGGCTGGGTGAGTTTCCAATTAAATTTCCAAGTCACCGGAAGAGGAAAAGGGACTAAGACACACCTTATAGTGTCACTTAATTTTGAGCAAAAAAAAATATAGCGTTTCAAAAATATTTTCTTCTTCAAACACAGCAAAATTATTTTGTGGTGACATTATAATTATAATTTATAGAAATTAACTTTCTATACACCACTTTTTTATCGAAAAAAATTCAACATGTTTCAAAGCCAATGGCTTCTTCATCAGGAAAACAAATGTACAAAATTAAATTTAAAAATCGAAGTGTAGATAATTAAAATATTAAAAAGTTATATATGGAAATAGCAAATTTAGAATAATCATTACTATTTAAACACCTTAAGTGTTCCTTAACTCTAACTTAAAAATTTCTACATGTTTTTCCTATATAATAATAATAACAATCATTTTGAAATTTTTGAATTAAGAAAATGTGTTAATAGTAAATTGAATATTATAAATAACCAGGTCATCTTTACAAATAGTTATCTTTCAAATTTATTTTCATGTTAAGTAGGTACTTTATTATTATTCATTTTCCATATATAACTTGTTAATATTTTAATTATCTATACTTCGATTTTTAAATTTAATTTTGTACATTTGTTATCCTGATGAAGAAGGCTTTGAAACATGTTGAATTTTTTTCAATAAAGAAGTGTTGTATACAAAGTTAATTTCTTTAAATCATAATTTTAAAAATATAATCACGTTTGGAATATATCGGTAAAAAATAATTTATCTAAACAATTTCACGATAAGTAAACGTGTTTTTGTATCTTAATTATTATCGAGTGCGACACCCACACCCAGAAGTTGCCCAATAAAATAGCTCGCTCATGGTGAGGCCTTGTCAGCTGCGGTGAAAGTGCATGGGAAAAGCCGAAATGAAATGGTCAATCTTAATGAGCTGGTGGCCAATTCAATCTGTCACTACATGTCTTAGACCGATTCATATTGCACTCCAGGACTTTAAAAGCGAATGGATTATGGCATTTGTACAGACGTGATACTATAATATAACTAGTGAATATCCAGTTGCTTTCTCTGAAATATATAAATTCAGTAGTATTGATTCTGTATTCGATAGCAGAATTTCCCTCATCATTTGTTATTTAAGAGAAAAAGAGGCCTTAATTATACATACCACCTCGAGACATCAAAAATACAGTAAAAAAAAATTTTTGACGTAACTGTCGCATGTAATAAAATTCATTTTCTTATTGTTGTTTACAACATATTTATTATGATTATATTTTTAAAATTTTGAAAAAATTAAAATGGAGTTTTGTGCTGTTCCGCAAAGGTCGTTCTCCCTAACGCACGCACCTGGGGAAGATAATCATGTCGCGGTTTGAGTGAAATAAAAAGCCAATTATTTTATTTTTAAATAACGTAACGTCTATGATGTAGCTTATCGAAAAAAAAATTGTCCAAATGATATCAATTCGAAAATATTTTTTTTTTCCTAATAAGGTAAAAGTTCATTTTATTATGCATCGTTTGCTTGTGCATGATGTTCGAATTTTTGATATTCGAAATAAGTAAAGTAAAGTAACAAGTAGATGGTCGAACGTTTTATAATATTTAAAAAATGCCAATTTTGTAGTCGCTCTTCTTCATAACTATTGATGTTAGGACATTGTTGCTTGAACCTGTATAGTATTGAGGAATAGCTCCGTTACACCCTATTAACTCCTCATATCTCTAATGCACTCGTATACATTATTTATATATTATTATACAAAATTAGAAGAAATTACGCACTGTCAAAATCTCTTTTAATCTCTGGAATACTCTGAAATCGACTGGGACATTATCGTAAACTACTACGCAACAGTCATTGTTGACTTTTAACCAATGCGACATTAGAAGTGTTAAAACCGTAGCGAGCGCGAAGTTTTTCTAGTGCAAAATTAAACGGAATTTTCTCGAAAGTGATTGAAGCGATAGAAACAGTGCTGAATCAGAAATATTGTAATAATAAGTACGTGAAATATTCTAGAAACATTTAGTGACTGTAAATTTAAGAACATAGTGCTCCGATTTAGTTCGTGTCCAGTGACGTTTGTGAAATTTAAGTGTTTCAACTGCCCCCGTTTCGTTTCAAGTTGCGTCCTGTGACAATATGTGTATCCTGTCTTATACGAGTAGTTTAATGAATTAAAATAAAACTGTATATAATATTTCAATGATATTATATTGGTGCTAATTGAGAAATATGGCCAAAATTTGTCACCTGTCTCTGCGAGTTTGGGAGCTTGTTCGTTTTTTAGTCCGACAAATGAACGTTGCACAATATGCATTCCATAATGGTCATAATTTATGCATTCTTAATTAATTAGATAAGATTAAATTGATTATGTATCATACGGTATTCAGAGAACATTCGGCTTTTATTTCATTCGAGGTGTGTCGGTCATTTTCAAT
>JADDOH010004592.1:0-93076 GCA_016648135.1 Agrypnia vestita
CCTCTGTGTGTGGTGCAGCGCCATCTTTTTTTTTTACGCCTTAACAGGCCAAGAGATCCAATCACTGAAGCGAAACACATCACAAAAACACCCGGGCTTGAGTTAATCACAATGATTGATTGTGACCTCACCGGGAATCAAACCCAGAATCCTCGGTGTGAGAAGCCAGTGACATGCGCACTGGGCTACGAGCCGCCTTGTTGGAATCACGTGTGCGAGCTGCATGATTGAAGCTCTCTTAGCCCAAAATGTTTGTTTATCATGCAGCAATGGTTTTGGTTGATGCACGTGGTTGATGAATTTTTGAAGTAAAACGCTCCGATTATCCATTGGTGGACACAGCGACCCAAATGATTATAACTAGTTGATGTTTTAATCGCAGGTTTAGTCCTTTCGGTGCCCAAAGCGACAGTTTTGCTTATTGACAAATCCATTTAAATGGAAGTGTGCTTCGTCACTGAACCAAACTGTGTTTACAGTTTGAATTCAGCTTGACATGTTTACACAGAATTCCTTACGCACTCTATAAATCACTCGGTTAAAGAGCCTGGACCAATTGGATCTTATAAGGATGAAGTTTGATTTCTGTGCTTAAAATCGTTTTTGTAGCCCAAAAGCCGGCACTTTCTTATGCACGGACTGTTACAAATTTTCTCGTACGCTGCTCTAAACACGTTCAATACAATACTTTCTCAGTTCTTGGCGTCTGGCTGGGACCTGGCCGTGGGCTGATCATGGTTGAACCTGTTGTATGGAACTTCTGTACCCACATTCTAATCAAATTTTCACTAGGTGCATCACTTAAACGAATGCCACACCAAACTGTGCCCTCTCCCCGTTCTTCCGCGTAACAGTTGTACAAATACATATCTAAATTTCAAATCCTAAATCTACCGTGGGACACCTGTACAATACATGATATTAATATATACACATTTTCATATAGGGCTTGTTAAAATTGTTACTAAAATCTTAAAGGATAAAGGAAACTTCCCCCATTCTGGCATAGGTATATCGATGGAATTTAAATATTAATGTTGTTGATAAATTTACTTGACACTATGTAGAATAGAATTGTTTATTAATATCAATAAATAATTGAGTTCTCAAGTTAGTAAATATTGGGTGTATTAAAATTCACCAATGTATGATCTGTTATTCAATCCAACGACAGTATATATCATATTAGTAGATAATGGAATACAATGAAAGCTACATTATATTACTTTGTAATGAAAAATATTCATTGTGTCTAAATATTAAATGATAAGTGTCATGGAAAAGGTTATTATAGGACAATTTTAAACAGCTACTTATATGTATTTATTATTTTACGTAAAATTTATTTAGCTTGTAGTATTCAAAAGTAAGCATTCCATTTTCATACGTTCCACAAAATCTTTTGTATCCAGTACAAGTTGATTAAGTTCCTTAAATATTTATCAAAATTATTCAGATATCAAAATATCAAAAAACAAAACTACCAAAATATACATTCTGTATTATCTGTGTTAATTCATGTGGGCACATTGTACGTAGGGAATGCAATCCCGAGTCGGGATTGCCCTTTCGGGATCCCTCGAGATTAGAATTTCCAATCCCAATTTTTCCAGATCTCGCGGGATCAGAATTGCATTCCCTAATTGTATGTGTCGGTGTTTGGACGTATTGGTAAGCCCAATATATTATTATACAGGCAATATTATTTCTAATTTTTGTTGACTGTGTGCATAAAAAATATATATTTGTAAACAATACATGAGTTTATATTTGTAACCAACAACAGACAGATGAGTTAACTCATCTTAAGTCAAAGAAGTCAGAATCAGGCAATGTAGCAAAAGTAAAGAAAAAATTTAACACAGAAAGTATAATCTGTTATATAATATGATCATCTACCATGTTTTTTTGAGGAACGTCTATAATAATTAGCTGATTGTGAAATTATACATAGAGAGCATAAAATGTGTCAAATTATTGTAATTATTGAAATTGATATGTGTGATACAATATTAGAGTAACAGCTTCATTTCTCTGATATATTTTGCATATCTGTATTTTTAAGAACTTGACAATATTGATGTAAACATTCCTATTTTCTTTAATCCTTAGTTTTATTGATAATTATTATACTATTATGTATGTATCCTGTATGCAAAATATCAAATAAGATTATAAATACTTCTGAAGGTATTGCTCAATTTTTTTAAAGTTCAAACTGTGTATTATAAAATATTTATTTGTTTTAATGTTTTATAAATTATTTTTATTTTAATGTGTTTTTTTATTAATAAAGTATTTAAACCAATTTTAAATCTAATCTAAAAATTCACTTTCAAACTACTTGCGTACAAGTAAAATGTGTCAATATTAATATTTATTTATTTAATCAATAAAAATATTTTTCTGAGATGGTTACAAAAAAGAAATATCTGGCCTGTATGGCCTGAAAACTACCCAAAATTTTCCTGTAAGCTCCTTTCCCGACTTCCTGGGTTTCAATCCGTGGGATTGGTTTGCAGCAAAGCACATCTCCTTCTCCATTCTGCTCGGTCTCCGGCGATCCTCTTCAGCTCTATGTAGGAGGCACAATTCATATCTTGGCACACTTGCTCAAGATATTCACGGCGAGGGCGCCCTCTGGCAATCTTTTCCTCTACCATTCCCTCCAGTATAGTTTTGAGCAGATTTTCATGGCGTAAAATATGCTCCATCCATTTTGCACGACTTTTCGAGATGATATTCATCATATGCCTTGTTTCATCGATCCTGCTGAGAACCTCTTCATTCGTAATGTGGTCTCTCCAGGAAATTCCTAGGGCACATCTGTAGGTCCGCATCTCGAAAGCTTCTAATCGTTTTTTTTATCTGTCGCCAATGCACCATGTCTCACATCCACACAGCAAAATACTCCACACTAATTTCCCGAGTAAATTTCCAATATATTTATATCTTACAAATGATTTTCAATTTAATTGATTTCAGTAGGTAATTTCACAATTCTGATCAGCTATAGTTGAAACGATTTTCTGTGGAATTCATCATTGCCCTCATCATATTTAATAATTATATTATAAGTTGTAAATTAGTCATTTAGATACTATTTTTATTTATTACTTGAATTTCTGTGAAGGAAAATATTGCATTTATTTTGATTTGCTGATTAAAAATGCATATGGAAGGATGTATTTGATATGACAATAATGATATAGACCATGTATGATTAATTAAGCTTAGTCCGTAGCTTTGATATTAAATATTTGATAATAAATAATACCGCTTATAAGTCCAAGACTTGAAAATATTCATTTATGCTTAGGTTATATTAAACAATTATTTTGTTGAGATATCTTTTGAGTTGCGCGACACGCAACTTGTTTTAAGTGAAAATGATATCCAAAGTAATAATTTTAATTTATAATTTATTCCGATGCTGATATTAATGAACATGCTGTCATTGATATGGAAAAATATACAAAGGCAAGTCAAAAATTATCTACACTTTTTGTTCAACGATTTTTTTATTTACATAGATTAATTGTGATCTCACCGGGAATCAAACACGAAACTCTCGATGTGAGAAGCCAAAGGGCTTAGACACATTAGGCTAAGAGGGCCGTCAAAATTTATTTAAACAAAGATTACTTAACGTGTACATCATGGATGATTTAATAGGCAAAACCATGACTGATATTTTTGGCGCTACCTCACCAATAGTAACTCATCTATTCGTTAGAACCACCTCTCGAGCTTGCTGAATCTTGTCCGTGGTGGAAGTTAACGGGAGTCCTGCTTCCTCTTCGTGGGTCACACTCGTCCGGCCACTTTTAAAGTTCTTGATACGCAAAAAACACTTTTACACTATAAAGCACTTTCCTCATAATGTGATAAAGGTCTACAATGAATTTCAGCCCCTCCCACACCTTCCGACCACATTGGATCACAAATCATTGTTCCTCCTTGGTGCAAACTGCTAGCAGAGTGGACACGTTCGCACTATAATAGCTGGAAGGGTGATCTGGATACAATTTCGCACACATGACCGCAGTTGTACCAACTCTAAGCACGCATGCGCAGAAGGCAGTACGGCAACCTTTGTGTTGTGTTATGGCGAAAGCACGGAATAATTTTTGACTTGCCCTCGTACCAGCATTTTTTGTATTCCAGAACTCTATACTTTTGAGTTGCCTAGTGAGAAGTTAAGCCAATAACTAAATATATACATACATACATGCATGCAATTAGAAGCAATAATAAACACTTATCCTTTGTCTGATGATGTATGAGCCTCCCCAGCACCTGAGGCCTCCGAGGGAAGATATTATCCCCACGTAAGTGAGGCACTTACACATGGGGTGCTATCTTCACACGCGGCGTAAGTCTTCCATTTAATTTTCAGTAATGGCTAATAACAACTAACCGCATTTTGAAAGACAATATATTTTTGTAAAAAGATGGTAAATTTTAAGAATGGCCCTGTTTTTTCCGCATGTGAATCTGTTGCCTACATTTTTTAAATACGAAATACTTTACAATCTAAATTATGTTAAGAAAATGAAACAAAAAAGCGAAATGGTTATCATTGTGAAATGACATTGTTTGTGTCGTTAAAAAGTTACTTCAGTTTAATTATTTGAAATGTTCCATAATCACTTTCAGTTACATATTCCGTGCAGTATTTTTGAGACATTGAAAACTGACTTATCTGAAAAATATTTAAATTTGACAATACGATGGTAATATTGAGAGAGTCCCGACAAAGGATTGAGATTAATTTTGTAAATATCTATATAGTTTAGAATAGTTTAGATTTTTTATTAGTATGGTTCATATTCTGCAAATTTTGTAACTATGGGTATTAGATACATTATTATAAAGTAAAAAGTGGAGTCAAATTAATGCTCCATCTTCTTTATTTAAAAATTTTGTATTCCCTTGAGGTTATCTTGGGGTAATTCTTATCCTTTTTTTCAAATGATGTATATTTTTCAACAGTGCTATTGAATTTGTAAATTGTATTGAATATTTTAAAGATTTAGGCAACAGTGTGAAGGCAGAAATATTTGATGCATTAATTCTTAATTTGTATTTTACATCAGAAAAGAAAATTGTTTAATGTGAATTACATAGAATTTATTATAAGAATTGTGGAAATTCTAAAATAATATTTGAAAATGATTTTATCCACAAAATGTATTTAAAGTGTGTATTGATGTTTAAAATCTATATAAAGTTGACGTTTTAAAAGAATTAAAGATGTCGGATGTTGGATTGAATTATGTACGAGTATTAAAGCACCGGCATTGAATTGCTGGCATGTTTTTCAAAAAATAAATCATAAAGAATTTTAGTTTTACATTGAAGTTAAGGTATATATGCTTGTTGTTTGAATTGTGATCCCACAAAATAAAGTAAACGAATTAAAAAATACTTAACCTGTTTGTTTTACTGCTTTAAAGGTATATTTTCCTGGAGGAAGATAACTCAGTTCCAGGGCTGGAGTATTACAAATATTGAAATTTATGTCTGACACGTTAAATTCTTATTATATTACAGCGAAGAAGAGTGACAAATGAAAAAACACTACACCTACAATATCACCACCATTCTAAATATTTTTAACATACCGTGTATTACATTGACTATAAGATGCATGTTTTTTCCAGTGATGTACAAGATACCCTATACAAAGTATCTGGAATACAAAATGCTAGATACTTTAAAATCAAGTACTTATTTTTGATACCAGATACAAATAACTTTCTGGAACGGTATCTGAAATACTAGATACAAAATACGCATCTTCTAAATACTTTTTAAAGATAAAATTCTTTTGTAAGAAAACACATTTTATTGAATGTAAGTTTATTTTTTTACGTGAATTATTTACGAATAAATCGCGTTGATCGCGCAAATGTGACGAGATAAAATATTATATTTTTATGGTTTTAATTGAGACTTAAGTAAAACCAGTTCTTCAAACATTTTATCACTAATTTTTCTTCGATGAGGTCTCATTGTAGGTACATCATTGGAAAAAAGTATCTTAGCAATCTTAGTATTTACAAAATACTAAGATACCAAAAGAATATATCTAAATACAAGATGAATATTCAAAAAAGTATTTCAGATACAAGATGAAAATATATATTTTGAGTCTTGTATCTGTATTTCAAATACTTGTATCTTAGATAAGTCACATCTCTGGTTTTTTCATATGTACTTTGGTGTCTATATTTGTCCTAGTAAGAAAAGGTATTAGCTGCCTGGAAAAGGTATTAGCTACCTTTTCCAGGTAGCTAATACCTTTTCCAGGTAGCTAATAAGCGAATTGCCTTCCTGGAAATGGATCGCTTTCTCCTGTTACCTGCTTTAATTTTTGTTTGCGCTTCATGGGAACGCTTGTACCAAATTAGGGAATGCGGCTATTTATGTTACGGGAGGTGTATATCCACAACTATTGATATTAGGTTATAGTTGCTTGAAAATTTTCAACTAACTCACTATCGAGACAGGAATCCACCTGTTAAATTTTTGGTACTAGCTATGAGACACCCATGTATGATTCGCTGAGAAATAGATTGGATGAAGATAAAGCTGCTAAACTTTTATTTATTAATGAGCCTGGGGCCGCGTCGCATATATCCGACGGAGCGCGACTGTCCCCAGGGGCCGCGTCGGATATATCCGACAGGCACAAAATAAATTATTTATCGACGGCCGCGTATCGAATTTGAAAAACGTAATTTTTTCCCAATAGAGAAATCCTGTTGTGACCTGTCGTTCCATTTTCGACTCAAAAACATGGCCGATTATAGCTTAAATCAACACTCAAAGTAGAAGTTTTTCGGTCGTCAAAATCGTATAGAAAAGTTATAGATGTCGCCCTAAACTCATGTTGTACGATCGAAAATTATATAATGAAATAATATTCCGTCGTCGTCACGTCCTTAGTACGCGATAGGGATGGGTCGTCGACGTATTTACCGTCGACGAAACGAGACCGTCCACGTCCATCCATCGACGAGACGATCAACTAGTTGAATTCGTCAACTAGTTGACGCTTCAACTTCGTTACGCGGACGTCGCGGACGTTCTATCTAAACATCGGGACGATGGTCAACTGTCTACGGTTCAACGCGACGCTTCTCGACGACTCAATCGTTGGCTATTTTTATGACGTTAATTTTTAAAATTTAAAGAAGTTCGAAGGAACATAGTTTCGGGGAAAGTAAAACCGCTACTTATGCTTATTTGTAAAAAGAAATATGTTATTATTTATTTGTTTACGCACATTATAGGCTTTTACATATTGTTTTATATACTTCTTTCTATATATAATAAAGAAAGAAGTAGGTATAACAATATCAGGTGTAAGCAGTAAAATATAAATATAAACTACATATATAAGCAGTGAAAGTATTGGGTATAAGCATTAAAATGTGAGTAAATAAAATGGAAGGAAACAATGATTTTGCGTAATAAAGGCACCAGTTATGAGGTGCGGTAAAAAATACTTTACATTTATTTATTATCTATAAATTTATAAATAAATACATAATTTAAAAATACTTTACATTTGAGATGTTATATAGAAATTCATTGAAGAATACTACATCTTTCAAAGTCAGGCTTTCACTTTGTGGTGACATTATTAATAAATAAATATATCTGTATTATTTGTCAACTTTAGTTTAAGGCTCAATCTGAGAAAAGGAACATTGTTTCCGAAACATGTAAAAAACCAATAAAAAGTGGTGTAAACAAAATTATAATAGATTTATTTTTTTATCTATAAAGTTGAAAATAGGGAATTTTAATAAAAATTAATTAAACCTAAATTCAAGATTATATTACATATATAATGATTAATGTTGGACTCCTGAATAAGGACCATAGTTAGGTATAGAAAATTTTATTCCCTACAAGTTTGTTTATTATTTATATGCTAAAGTTGAAAAGTAAGGAAATAACACAATAATTAAATTTTAGCATCCCTTTTCAGGTAGATATAAGAAGTCGAGATCGATCGAATAAAATATTGATTTTAGAAAAATATCTAGCCGGCCTGTTAATTAATAATAGTTCAATAAAAAATAAAATAATTAAACAGAATTGTTTTATTTTATACAGCGTAAAATTAGGAATTCACCGAATCGTCGCACGTGACATCACAAAAAATCAAGTAAAAAAAATAATAGATAATAGCTTATTAAGCCTATCTCGCCCTACTATTCAAATTTCAAATCTCTAGTCATAGTTCGTGTACACAGATCTGCACTCTATGGTAGTGTACTTTAGAGTTGAAATGAAATTACCCGTCGAGCCGTCTATGACGTCTATGGCATCTACAAGTCGACAGCGAGAGATGAGAGAGAAATAAACGGAGACGTTTTGTCTTGCTCTCGCTCGTTGCTTTGCATTGCGTTAATCTCGAATCGTCCACCGACCACGGCGTCCGCTGTCCACCGTCTACGAATTCAACTAGTCCATGCGATAAACGTAAACGGTCGACGCGTCGATGCAACGTCAACGGTTGATTTCAACTAGTCCGTCCATTCAACGCCCATCCCTAGTATTTAGTCAGTGTCAGTATAGCTCTGGCCGCAATTATTCGAGGTTGTGTCGGGCTCGTTTTCCTTATTTCTAGTATGGTTCGTACACGTCAAAAGCAAATATGTCTGTTGTTTGGGGATTCAAGTGATATTAAAAGTAATATTTTACCAACCTATGAAGATGTTATAACGTTCTGAGTGGAATTGGCAAAAGATAAAACGTGATAATGAAACTAATAATGAACTCACTTACTTAGAAAATAGAGAATATTGTCGTTGCAAAAATTGAAGAAATATAGTCAAGAGCTTCTATTCCTACTATCCAAAAAAAACGACAGAAAGTGACGTTGAAAAGGTATCATCTGAAATTCAACAATCTTTGAAAAACCACCCTCAAATACCAAAGAAAAATTTAGAAAAATTTCGCCGTACCAGTTAAATATTGTTTGAAATTTCGTCTTGTAAGTGTAAGAATATTAACGAATGCATTTGCATTATCTCCAGTTTCTGGCACATCGAAGTGTATAGACCAAGCGATCACCGATTTTCTTTTGAAATCAGAAATATCTATGAAGTCTTTGGTGGCTGTTGCATATGATGGAACTAACGTGAACGTTGGTAAATATGGAGGTGTCATACATCTGCTTGAAAACAGATTAGGTAAACCGTTGCAGTGGATTATCTGCTTACTTCGTATGAATTTAGTACCGTTTCGGCATTTATTTCTACATATTGATGGTGGCACATCGGGACCCAAAACATTTTCAGGGAGAATCGGTAAAGATCTAGAAGTATGTGAAAAAAGGCCCATTGTTCGATTTTAACGTATTTCAACAGAGTTACCCGAGTTTTCTGTTCAATGTATTATTTTATTCTGAATAGTCTCAGCGATTTCAACAGGCATGTTTCCTAATGATTTAGTTAACAAATCGCCAGGCAAAATGTCTCACGCCCGATAGCTAACTCATCCTAATCGAATTCTGCGTTTGTATGTTTTAATGGAATCTCCTTCTAAAAACTTAGTAATTCTTGCTACGTATGTTATCAAGGCTTATGCTCCAACATGGTTTGTTATAAAAATTCACCCTTCCTATAAAGATGGAGCACGATACCTCTTCAAACTCATCACTGCAACAGGATATTTGTCCACAGAACTGAAAGCCATGATAGAATCTGTAATTCAATGAAACAGTTACTTCGCACACCTTGAAAATTTATTAATCGCTATGCTGACTGACTTGTTTCAACTACCTACTATAAAATTGGATGCATTGTCTTACACATATCCCATTGACTGGCAGGAGAATATTTTTTATTTATTTATTTATTTATGCGAAACTAACAGTACATATAAAGAGATTATACATGATTATTGAACAGTATAGAGACCATCTTAGAAGTTTCCACAGAATTAACCTGTTGTGTTTTTACATAAAGCAACAATAACTTGAGTCATAGAATAAAAAACAAAAAAAGTGAAAGTTTTAAGTTATTGACAAACTATGGGAGTCAAAGAATTAGAGGTAAAAGGAGAATAAGGAATGGATAGGAAAGGACAAATCTACTTAGTAAAAAGGACAAGAGATAAGAATAAAAAGAAGTGCAAAAGATATATGTATAGCATAAAGATATCTGATCAATACATCTGCATATATATATATGTATATATATATCCGATATATACCCGAATACATCCGATCCATCAATATTGAAATCCATATCTGACGAAAACATCCAACTGTAAACAAGCAGAAAGAGAACTCTCATTACTACGCCTGCTATGCCGCAGGAAAGCCGTTGAAAAGGCAGTCAAGGCTGTAACAGAAGCTTCAGCCGCATTGTGCAAAAAATTTGAGAGAGAAGGCTTCATAAAAAAACAAATATTATCTCGGAAAGCCATGCCGAAATTCGATAGTATGAATGATTTTTCGGCTCTTTCTAACATTATAAAAAATAATAATATTAATGACACTTTTGTAAACATTTACTTATAATAAATAAATTCAACTCGTACAAGTATATTTCGTTTTATTATTTAACTTTTTATGCATTTTTAAACTTTTTAAATCTTGTTGTAAAGACTCGTTAAAAATGAGATTTTTTTCCAAAATATGAGTTCTTTAAAGTCAATCCGGAGGCAAAAGATGATATCCCATTGTAATGAAATTTTATAAGTAAGCTAAAAACATCATTTAGCACCCTTTTCTTGTTGTGCCTAATAGAAAGCATAAAAAAAATCTTCCAACAACGGTGGCCCACCCTATTGTACATATGGTATATCATTAGTCTATGGTTTTGTTTTCTGTTTTATCTGTGACTCCGTTTGTTGATTTTTCTGTGGCTTGGCACGTGTGTTTGTACCGCATGTCAAATAACTAACTTCTGATGAGTTTCGCGATTTCTTTCCCTCGTTAAAGTTATAAAACATAAAGATCTGTGTGTAAATTCGTAGGTAATTCAAAACTACCGTATCTGTTAAAATGTCGTATCGCGGCCGTGGAGGTGGAGGCGGTGGAAGTTACGGCGGCGGAGGTGGCGGAGGTTATGGCGGCGGAGGTGGTTACGGTGGTGGCGGCGGCTACGGAGGCGGAGGTGGTGGCGGCGGTGGCAGGGGATTCGGTGGCGGCAGAGGCGGCGGCCGCGGTCGAGGTGGCGGCGGTTTCGGCGGCGGTCGCGGGGGCTACGACCAAGGCCCGCCCGAACAAGTCATTCCTCTCGGACATTACGCGTATACTGTCCAAGATGATCTCGTTTGCAAAGTCAACATCGAAGATGTGCCCTATTTCAACGCTCCTATATACCTAGAAAATAAGGAGCAAGTAGGGAAAATAGATGAAATATTTGGCAACATCCGCGATTACTATGTTTCTGTTAAATTGGGTGAAAATATCAAAGCCAAAAGTTTCAAAGAGAAGCAAGAACTGTTCATTGATCCGGCAAAGTTGCTGCCTCTTCGCAGATTCTTGCCGCAGCCTCCGGGTTCTGGCCGTGGAGGTGGCCGCGGCCGTGGGGGTAGCAGAGGCGGAGTCGGCGGCCGCGGGGGCGGCGGCAGAGGTGGCGGCGGCTTCCGCGGCAGGGGCGGCGGCGGCGGACGCGGCGGTGGCTTCGGAGGTGGCCGCGGAGGCGGGGGAGGCTTCGGCGGCCGGGGCGGCGGAGGAGGGTTCCGCCGGGGCGGGGGCTGGGGTGGAGGGCGTGGGAGATATTAAGTGATGTGATCGTGAACTATAAAATAAACAATTTGACCTTCTTAAAGATGCCTTTGGAATCTGAGAACAGTGTAATTCTTTACTTAACATAAAATAAAGTCTATGAAGGCTCTGTAAATACAGTTAAATTATATATTTTAATTTTCACCTCATCGTATACAACCCGTGCAAACAAAATTTTGATTCGCATTGCTTATTTTTCCTTTCTACATCCTATGGCATCAATGATAAATATTAATCTCAAGATTACAGTAATCGCAGCTTTGTTTAATATTTGGCACGCAACTACGGAAAATATATTCAGCTGAAGCAACTTGCTACAGATGTCATTTTTGCATTAGGATGTTGCGGATCTGTATTGCCTTGTGTAAATAAATTTATAAATTATATATTTTTATTATTAGTATTTTGGTACTAAATTATATCACTGCTGCACTTGCAAATTAACTATTTATGATTTAGTCATTTTCTGTGTGAAATAATTCATTTTGTCATGAAAAGTCATTTTCGGTGTGAAATATTCAAAAATCATAAATTTCTTATTAAGCTTGGATTTGACTAACGCAATGCGGATGGAATTTGAATTGATAAAGAGATATTTCAAATATTGTCAGTTCATAAAATGCCTTTGCGGACATTTATAAAGCAAATATGTTTTAGCTACATGATTTTTCTCACATTTTAATTATTTGTATGTAAATTATCGTATTTTGTATCTTATAAGATACAAATCTAAATTGCTTTCTTGAAAAGTTTGACAATTCTTTCGCTTTTTAATCGTTTACGTAAAATTTCAGTGTTCATCTACTTTCTGATCTATTGCATTCCATTTAGAAATGTGTGAATGACTATCATAATTTTTTTAAATATTGTTATTACTTAGTCATAAAATATGTAAGGATGATATTATGAGACCATATAAATTGCAATATTTTATGACAACTGTACATAAACTCTTGGATTGTTTTATATTCTTGCCCATCTTAAGAAAGTAAATGATATTTTTTTAATTTTCAAAGGTTGTATACAATAAGTAATCTTTAAATGAAAAAAAATTTGGGCACACATCTTATTTATGTGAAATGTTTATGTAAAGATAAATATTGTTATGATAGAAATAAAGTTTTTTTTTTTATTTAATCTGTGTTTATATTGCTCTTGTATACTGAATACCTCGAGGCTTGTAATGGAAATTTAATGTATTACAAAAATAAATAGAGTTAAACTTTGGATCACAAGTAATTTGGTCTACAAGTATTTTGCAAATGAGCAAAAAATATAATACATTTTAACTTGATAAATGAGCAAGGTTTTGCAGTATGGCTGGCACCACACTACACCGATCTTCCGAGGCGGAACTCCACTACATATCTTTCTGTATATTGGCTTATTTGTTGGCGGAAAATTCGCTTAAGGGTCTGTTCCGTTCCGTCAACGTCACATCTCATGTTTGTAAATGCAACGTGCCACACGATCGCCGGATCCTCTGCATCAGGTTCATTGTATACTGAATCTGTTACGAAATTGATGTAATTGCTAACATGATTGCCAATTTTATGCGACAGAAGGTTGGCGTGATGTGGCGCTAGCCTAATGAGTATAAAGACGGGAAAATCCCTCACTTCAAACGAGAATAAGAATGACAATGCAATGTTACATTTCTATGAAATTCTCAAAAGGAAGCACAAGTGAGTATCGTCAGATAGATCCCTGTTAATTCGCACAAAAATGGTAAGTTTCTAGTGAGCAAAAGATAGCGGTGATTTCTTGAGTGTCAGTGAAAAATGTCTCACTCAATCCAAAATTAAATATTTAATAGTAAAGATATTTTGTATTGTGGAGTAAATCATCTGAGTTTCATCTATTTTGATGGGGAAATTCTACTTGATACACTAGTGCTTTGGATTGCAAATATGTTTCTGAAACAAATCATACCCACAATCCACGGTTTTACTGTACACATACACATTGGATTCAGAAATTTAATGCCACTCAACAAAAAATAAAAAAGGTAAAATCAAACAATAATTTTGTTGACTGTCTGTCCATCAGTAACGTCCATAATTTCATTCAAATTCATGGCTAAAAAAACAAATTAAACGGCTAGAGATGGGGCTTGAACCCCAGGCCAGCAAACCCTAACCGGCCGCCAGAGGCGTGAAGTGAGAACAAGAAGCATGACTTTTTCCTAAGCATATATTTTGGAAAGAGACCGAAATAAGTGATATATCTCGTAATATTCGTATCACAATAGGTAAAATATTATTCAGATTTTAATATTTCATAATATTCTGCCAGTTAAATATTTAATATTGAGTTTTTTTTCCCAAATATATGCTAAAATAAAGGTCATGCTACTTGTTCTCACTGCACGCCCCTGCTGTCCGCCTCTTCGTGGACCGCCAAAAAGATACTATAAATATTTACTAGGGCCCAGCAAAGATGCAAAGAATCAATGTTCTGTTATTTTTGGCAGGTTACAGCTAGTTATAAAAGTATAATATATCGCACCCCCGCTTAAATAGTGTCAAAACTCAAAAAAATATTTATTTTTGGTGTTTATAATTTTGGTTAATATTACAAAATGACGCTAGTGCTCTCTAGGGACAAACAATTGAACTATATGCACATGACACTTTCTAAGACAAGATGCGCCTCAAGGCTTCTTCAGAAGTAGAACAGTCGTCGCACTTTTCTATCCAGTTCATCCCATGAAAATTTTACGAGGTTTAGACCAGGTGATGTAACACACTATTATTATCTTATTTTGTATATATTGTCTACTTCAGTGGTTCCCAAAGTTGACAGAACCGGGACCCACCAAAAAAAAATTAAATTTTCGGGACCCACCTCCTGACTCACATTTTCCCAATTCATATTGTAACCATACGAAAGACTGTTCAATTAAGAAAAAAAGAAAAACCTCCAAATATAATCAAAAATTTTTTTTTTTTTTTAAATTTAATGGCTTGTCACCCAGTAAAATGATGTTATTGCCAAAAACTAGTCAATAGGTCATCGACATAAACATTACAGCTCAATGCAATTACTCTCTAAAAATCGTAGTAACACTTTCAATACTTCCCGTCGGCAGTCTGTAAGCAAGAGCTGGATATTTGTAGGGAAAGGGACATTAAGATCTGCAAGATCCTGGAGTAGGGACTGAGTACCGACATTTAAAATGCAATTGAAAAACAAGTGGTTCAAATCCTCCTCCTCTTGTCCACACTCACAGATTGAGGAGTTAAGAACATGAATTTTTGCAAGGTGTAAGCGGATAGAGCAATGACCCAGACGCATTCGGCAAACCATTGAAGTCTCCCTCTTGCTCAATCTGATCCTGTGAAACCAGGTTCGAGATGGGATAAGTGGCTGAATAGCGGCGTAGTGTCGACCTTTTGACATTTTAGTGAGGTCCCAATGAGACTGCCACTGAAGTGCGGCATC
Source organism: Agrypnia vestita (assembly GCA_016648135.1). Taxonomy (NCBI): domain Eukaryota; kingdom Metazoa; phylum Arthropoda; class Insecta; order Trichoptera; family Phryganeidae; genus Agrypnia; species Agrypnia vestita. The sequence goes on from JADDOH010004592.1 coordinate 15,209, forward strand.
GTTTCTTGTAATATTGAAAAGATCGCTCACTGGAATAGTGGAAAATGTGGCATCCCCCTGTGAGATTGCATTTTTAGCCAGCGAGTCTACCATTTCATTACCAGGGATGCCTACATGACTCGGAATCCAAGCCAAAACAATTTCAAATTTATCCAAGGAAAGGTCGTGAATTATACTCCGAATTTCCATGCAGATCTGATCATCAGGGTGCCGAAAGGGGCTGGATTTAATTTTGAGCAGAGAACTTAAGGAATCTGAAAGAATAAGGCACTTCTTTGATTGTTTTGGTTTACATGATTTTAGCGCTTCTCGGATTGCCAAGCACTCAGCAGTAAAAATGGATGTCTCTTTAGGGAGTTGAAATATACCTTGGATACCATCATTTGGACAATAAAACGCAGCACCCGTACAGCCGGTTGCCTGGAGTTTGGATCCGTCAGTGAAAATTTGAGTCCAGCCATACCATTCTTTATTTATTATTTCAGAAAATATTCTCTTAGGGTTAGGAGTGAATTTGTCAATTCCCAAGGAAATGACTTTAGGGGAAAAAATGTGATTAGAAAAAGGAAATTTGTAGATAGGGAGAACAGGGTTTGATTGAACTCGAGGGATGAAACTCCCCAATCTGGAGAAGCTCCGAGTCAAAAGAGGAGGAGTTTTGCCTTTCCAATATGCACTTGACTTTGTGAGATCAAGGAGGGATTGAGAAATAGCAAGAATAGGGTGGTTGGGGACCCTGAAACACTTTATAGTAAAATTGTCAGCTAAATATTGCCTTCTGATTGCGAGAGGGGGCTCCAATGTTTCCACCTGCAATGCATTAATCGGAGATGATCTCATGGCTCCAATAATCAACCTCAAGCATTTTGACTGAATTTTGTCTAGTTTTATTCCTAAATATTTCGGAAGAGGATCAAGCAAAAAACTAGCATAATCTATATGGTTCCGGATAAAGGCATTATACATGAGTTTCAGAGTTAAAGGATGAGATCCCCACCATACACCTGATGTCGCACGGAGGAGGTTCAATTTCGTTTCGCACTTAGAGACCATGGAGTTTACTTGGGAGGCCCAATTTAATTTTCTATTGAAGATAATGCCTAAAAATTTTATTTCATTGGCGAGTGGGATACTGAAGCCATCAAATGTGACACACGTCTGGGAAATACGATGTTTTCTTGAGAAAACTATGGCCTGACTTTTTGAGGGGGCCATTTCGAGTCCATTGGAGATAAGCCAGGAGTTGAGCCCCGAGAGAGCTCTAGCAAGCTTCTTTAAAGCAACATGTATATCCTTATCAGAGCAGTAAATTGCTATGTCATCCGCGTATTGGAGTATGGAGCATATCTCTCGAATGGACTCTTCAAGGTCAGCAGTAAATAAACTATACAGAAGGGGGCTGAGGACCGAACCTTGCGGGAGTCCCTTCCAAAGATTTCTGATTAATTTATGAGACGGACCATCTATTAAGATCGTCCTTTCACATAAAATATTAAAGACTAGTTGTACTAATTTTAATGGAAGACCCAGTTTTATAAGCTTATATTTTAATAAGATAGGGCTCACATTGTCATACGCACCACGAATGTCAATAAAGGCTGCTGCAGTACACTTACCGAGAGAAAGAGATATTCTAATATCTGAGGTAAGAATACTCAGGTTGTCAAAAACAGATTTCTTTTTGCGAAAACCAAATTGAGAGGACGAAAGGAGTTCATTATGTTCTGCATACCAATCAATACGGTTTTTAATCATATGTTCAACCACCTTCAGCATGCAAGAAGATAGGGCTATTGGGCGGTAAGAGCATCCAAAATCTGGGTCTTTATTTGGTTTTAGGATTGGGAGAACCAATTGGGCTTTCCATTCCTCAGGAATTTGTCCAGTTTCAAATATTTTATTAATGACAAATAAGTAATAATTTAAAGTGGAGGTGGGAAAATGTTGAATCATGATATAGGATATTTTATCCAGCCCGGGCGAGGAATTTTTAAGGTTTTGAAGAGGATAGGTTAATTCTTGAATAGCAAAAGGAGCATCCAACCAAGACGTGGGACTTGAAAAATGAGTTAAAGATGGAGATTCACTGATATGAGGCACATGTGGAGGTGCCAGATTGTCAGCAAACACTCCTAGCCATAGATTGTTGGAAGACCGTTTAACGGAAGGAATAAAAGATGAGCGATACTTACGGATCATTGTCCATACAGTAGAAATAGGAGTAGTGGGGGATATAGAAGTACAAAACTGTTGCCAACCCTTTCTTTTTTTCTTTCTTAAAAATTTTTTGGTTTGAGCCTGAGTTTTTTCGACAACTAAGTAATTAGCCATACTCATATCTTTTTTGTAGGTAGACATAGCAGTTTTACGCCTTCTTACGGCCTGGGTACATTCTTCATCCCACCAGGGGGGAGAGGCGGGGAATTTTGGGTTAGGGTTTGATTTTGGGATGCTTTTGTCTGCTGCATGTTGGATAATTGAAATTAATTGAGAAAATGTTGATTGAATTTCCTCAGAGGTAATATGCAAAGGGATGGGAGCGGTAGAGGATTCAAGGAGTTCGCGGAAGTGGTTCCAATTTGCTTTTTTAAAATTAAATTTAGGAACTCTTTTTACAGGAGATTTTGAGACAAATGAGAGGATTATAGGGAAATGGTCACTAGAGTGTGGATCTCCTAGTACTGACCAACTGGTTGACGCTGCTAAGGAATTGGAACAGATAGACAGATCCACTGCACTGGCTCGTTGAGACGGGGGACTGAATTTTAATTACGAAGAATGTTAATATGTATGTGATATTTAATTGGGAAGGATGAATTTGTTGCCTCTTTTTTGTCATAACAACAGAATTTGTATTAGCTTTGACTTCAATTTTAGTCAGTTTTAATCGCAGTGAATTTGATACGTCCAATTTATTTCTGTATTTCGTCTTAATACAAACCATGGCAGAAAATTCCACTTCACATAAGTATGAGATAGTGAAGGGGAGGAGGACTTTCATGGCTTCATCAGACAAGCAGGGATAAGTGTCAGCAACTGAAAGCCAGAATTTTACTAATTGCTTACGATTAAAAGTATTTTTCAGCGACGTATCTTCTGATAAATCAATAAGCTCTTCACTTGCTTTTGTTGACATTTCAGTTGGTATGTTGTCTTGAAATGAATTCTAAATCCAGTTTATCCTGTTGAACTTTTTAATCTCTTTTTTGAAGTTGGCGTTAAAGTTATTTTTCAACTCTGTTAAATGAGTGAAAATTGAAAATTGCGCAGTGTTGTGACTGCGACCCACCTAATATCCGCTCACGACCCATAGTTTGGGAAACACTGGTCTACATAATTCGGAACTATGTGTGAAACAATGTTATATGAGTAGTTAGAAATTTTAAATATTTACTTCTGTTCTGTTTTAAATAGTACACAAATCTTCTTTTTCTAAAGCATATTTTTTATCCAAAATGGATTATTGAAAGAACATGGCACAGAGAATTAAATAAACACTTGCCTTAAAGGTTTTAAACACAATTTATTATTAACATTAAAATTCTATCCAATAAATAAAATCATACATTATATTTCAATTCGCTAATTTTATTCTAAGTCTTCCAAATCACTCTTGACGGGTTGTGGTGAGTAATCAGGATTGAAGATTCTCCCCCGGTGGTTAAATGTGTAAAATGATGGGATATTTCTTTGATCCTCCCATGTTTTCTTTTCCAATCCGACAGTTGCACGGATTTCACTAAAGTTTCCAGCTACATGGAGCACCCCATACATTACTAGGAAAAGACTAATTATGCCTTGTGTAATTATCTGAAAACAAAAATTGATTGTCAAAAATTGTCATTTCACGTCAAACAATTAAGCATTTATAGTCGATTCTTCATGCCCAAAGTAGTCTGCCTTTTACATAATGTAAATTATAGTGACACTGGGCTACTGGATTCTTATATATTTTAAATACTTGAAGTATTTTTACTTTTATGATCTAAGAAAGAAGTGGTCTGCATCAGAATGATAACTTATGCAAATGTAAGTTGATAATTGGAATTTTGTTACCAATAACCACTAATTGTTATTACGATAACTACTAACTAACTTGATCATGCAGGGTCTTTCGTGGACGCCCTCTGATTCCGCTGCTTTCAACGCTCGCCTCATATATTTTCTTTAGCATCCTCCCCTCGTTCATACGTTCTACATGTCCAAACTATCTCAGCAATCCTTTCTTTATTCTATCTACTATGCTACATCCAGCATTATTTTCTTTCACTTCTAATTTTTCATTCCTTTATCGAACACAGATTTTCCACACATGCGCCTAGCGTTCGCGTTTTCACCACATTCAGTCTACTTTAATTATTTTTTTCCAATTGCAGGATTCACTTCCATAAATTAAAGTTGACACTAGAACTCTATTATGAACAGCTAGTCTTGCATTGTATACCTACCTAATAGATTCCTATTGACATTCAGGGCACTATTTACCTTATTTCCCGCACCCCCCTCTTAGGCTTACTGTCCCTATAAACATACTTCTCAAATATACACACTCATTCACTTGTTCTAAGCATCATTGTTTACCATTAAAAAAATATTATATGCATGATCTAGTCTATAAAGCAAAAATTGCTTTTGACCAGGGTTCGAGGATATATATCATGATATTTATAGCTTGATTTTTATTTTCAATATATATCAAAAAAAACTTTCTGCGGTCGCTAATAGGTGGCACGAGTTGTGTTTTCAAAAGTGCTACAAGTTATTTTTTTGATATCTGTGGTCATTACTAGATGGCGCTAGTTGTATTTTAAAAAGTGCTACTGGTTATTTTTTTGATATCTGCGATCGTTACTAGATGGCACTAGTTGTATTTTTAAAAGTGTTATGGTTGTTCTTTAGTTTAATTTGTTTCACATTATCCGTTTTTTATTTCACACAAATAAAAAAACACCCATAACACTACATTAGAAAGAGCAACTTTTATATGCATATAATAATTGCATATATTAGCTTTTTTCAGTTGCAATTCATTTATTTAATAAGTTCATGTACAAAATAAAAAAATAAATATCCTAATTATTTCGAGTTTGTATCAATTGACGTGTGCAAAAAAGGAGAAAAAAAGTTTGGATATATCCAATTTTTGATATATATATCGGATATATATAAAAAAATCAGATTTTTTCAAACCCTGCTTTTGACAATAATAAACACAATTTTACAACACATCAAAATGAGGCAAAACAACGCAAGATATGCGACAACAACCAACATCAGACACTGTAAACATGCACCAGGATAGACTTTTTAAATGCTTGCAATTATTATCTTTTTGTCTTTCCATATGACGCTTATACAGTTTAGGTGCAATATAAAATTGTGGTTAATAAATATATTAAAGCTTACATCGATTGGTAGTCGCGTAAACTCTTGTTGAGTTATGCGCAGATATGAACGATCTGGAAAACAAAGATAATAATTAGTACATATTTTAATAAATCACTTTAATTATCGATTGAAAATAAAACGTAGTAAAGGTACTGATACACATGCTCATTATGGCGTGTGAGCATGCACAGTATAAAGCTTCTTGAGCTATTACTACTTGGTAGCATGTGTGAACAAAAAATGCTAATAATGAGCACGCTCATTACTAGCACGCTCAAAAATCAACCTCCAGTAGATTTATGTATGAGCATGCTCATTTGATTTGGGGGTGGAAGGGGTATCTTTTAAACATGTGTGAACAGGCTTGCTGATGAGCATGCTAATGTCATTCGCAGTTAGTATCGATTATCGATGTGATCTTCTCAGTCCGCAACAGATTAAACAAATATGGCGCATTGAGGAAATGACAAAACATGACTTATAGGAATCACAAATGTCTGTGGAACACTCGGTCACCGCTATATAAAAATAATATAGCAAGAAATAATGTTTATGAAACTTTATTAAAATACACAAATGATTCAAATCTTACAATAAAAATTAAAATCAAATATGTGCAGATGGAAACTCGGGAACTGTTTTCATTTATTAGTTCACTTGTATTTCCCGTTTCAGTTTGCAAAGTTTCCATTTTGAACAAGAGCGTCTCTATTCTATGACAAGAGCATACCAGTTTGTGCGTTTAATTGTTAGCTTTGAGCTTGCTCATTCGTGAGCATGCTTAAGATAAGCATGCGAATTACGAGCAAGTGTGTACAGTTGTAAGAGTATGCTAGTTTTGAGAATGTTCAAAAATAAGCATGTGTATCAGGACCTTAATTAAAAATACATATATTTTATATCTTACGTTGAGCAGCCGAATACGCAGCGTGAAAAATAAATATAAATCCAACAACCAGAGCTAGCTTGTGATAAGATGCAGACATTTTGATTAAAGAATGTAAATTATTAATATGCTTTAAAATAAAATCTACTTTAAATTGACAATGACAGATTAAAATAAAATCGAAAATTGTGGAAAATCGAATGTCATGAGTGTCACATCAATTGACAATCACAGAATATAGACCAAATTGACAATTGATACCATAGATATTAGTTATAGATTATATTTTCAGTTTCAGTTACGGCTTGACGTCCTACAAGCTCGATAAGATAAATTCCAGTATTACTTAATGGCGATCGGGGCTGATTGTTGCACATTTAACGTGAGATAAATAATAGGGTAATTTCACCTTTTTTTAATAGAAAAATCTTAACTTTGGTTTAGAAAATACTTTTATGAAAAATATTTTTATTAACATTAAAAAACGACTTTGAAAATCAAGATTTTTAAACTCCTGCCAGAACGCTTATTTTCGCAAGTGACGTTAGAGAACAATTTTTATGCCATCTGACGTTTAATATGTAACAGCACATTCGCGTAATTAGACGTTCATTCGTTTTTTTACAAAACAAGTCGGCTTTTTTGTATAGTTAGTTTGTAGCTAACATAAATGTCAAGGAAAAGTCTTGTGGATATTGTATGGTACCCATTCCTTGTAACAATCCGTCCTCCATTATTTTAGATGTGTTCTTAGATACGTTGTGTTTTTAGAAAGATTTTAGAAGATTCTTGTGGAGGCCAAGACCCACCAAGGGTTATAGTGCCAAGATTGAATGAATAAATGAATGAAGTTCTTAGATACATTTTTATTAAAATAGTTTACAAACACGGCAAAATTTATATAAAAACCAAGCAAACACGAGTAAAAACAAAACGAAGACGAATAGTGACCATATAAAATAAACAAATTACAGTGATTAACACCATAGTGATGCGGCCGCGACCTACGTTCCGCATCGCGTCCTTTTTAATGATAGAAAATAAGCTTTATTTTAAATATGTTATTTTAATTATAAAACTTCGCGCGGCAATGCTAGCCGCCGCCCAATGCCGCAAGATGGGCCTAGCGGTAGTGCGGGGAGGTTACAAGGTACTCTTCTCCCTTCTTACAAGGTCACCCTCTTTCCCGCGTACACTGGGGGTTGAAGCAACACCGTTGAAGCCGTATGCCCAGGCCCCGGCGCTTTGTTCAGTTCCGACCGCGGTCAGCAGAGCAGCCTTCGCTTCCTGGGCTCCTGCCCTCGGCAGCAAGCACTCCAGCCGCCGCCATTTTTTTCGAGATCGTGGGCTCGCGCCATGAGGAGAGAATGGCCTGCAGCACCGTCGAATCACCCAGGCGATGGCCGTTTCACCACGGAGGGCTCCCAAGGAAGGCCTGACGCCTTCCTACAGCTCGGCGACGGCTGGAGGATCGACGCCACGTGCATTCACGACCTGGACTACGTGCGCTCCCCGCGGGTTGCCGCGACCAACGTGGCTTGGTACGCGAAGTAATTCGTGGTCTCTATGACTGCGGGTACGAGAGTCGCCAATAGTGACGACGATGTGGTTTTTTTTTTTAATTGTAATGTTTTGGATTGAAATGTGAATGAACACGACAAATTTATGTAGAGAGGGGTCGAAACTGCTTGTATTTAGGCTAGGATTAGTTATTAAGTTAGTAATAGTGTTTTATACCATAAAGATTAATTGAATACTTGTGAATGTAAATAAATGTGTAAATACAATTGTCATATTGTTTTTGAAACTCCCGCTACTTTCCTTGACATTTAAGCCATGTATTCACTAGGGGACAAATTGTCCCTCAACAGCATGCGCGGCATTGAGTCTACGTGACGTTGCAACGTCGTTCACTGTTCCGCTACGTCGCGCACAACATAGCGCGGCATTTCTACGTGCCGTGGCAACGTTGCCATGCCCACGGTACCCGAGCGAGCTCACTGCAACATTACGCGGAGCGTCAGTACCACGTGGTATGTTTACAAGTGAATACGCATGCGCTGTATCTGTCAAGATGACAATGTGGGGAAACGAAATTGTTCTTGAACTCATCGAGCTGTATCGATCGAAGATCGCATAGAATGTCCGTCCTTCTTTCTCTTTGCAGTAAATAATTTCGCATTCTCCTCTTTTTTCTCCTCTTACGTTTCGATAAACTCATTAACATAAACAGATACGCAGCTGTCATCATAACCTCATAGGGCGACATTTCCGCGACGTGTGGAAAACAATAATTATTTGCAAAAAGGACCTTGTTTTTAATAATATTCAATTTACTACAGTAAAACCTCGTTAATTTGAAATTGCGACCCAAAAAACATTTCGAATTGCTGGGAACTACGTTTTCGCCAAATGAGATACCGCAGCTGTCAACATAACCTCATCGGGTGACATTTCCGCGACCCCGTCATTGTCCCCGAAACATGAACGTAGAAGTTGATGCGACATCCCGCGCGGAATGTTTCGCGATTTGTCCCCTAGTGAATACATGGCTTTCATTGATAAGGTCGCTTCGCACATTGCGTCGTATAATCTACGCTTCACGCGGATTATTTGAGAGAAACTTCCATATCAATAGGTTTAACCACATATATGTAATACTCCTATATTGTTAATGCCCATAAGTGGAGGTATCACGGACTAAGCGGGGCAGAAAATGCTACTTTTATTTCATTGCTGTCACTTGACGTGTTGTGCGCAAGCGTCGTAACTCTCATTTATTCCGTGTGGCGGCACTGATTGGATATAAATTGGCGCTACTTCTCGGACATGCGCATAAGACTCGAAGTGACACCGGTATTGGTGAGACAAACATAAATATATTTCTTCACTGTAGTGATTTCACCTATTTCCAGACCCTGCTAGTAATATAAGAGTATTACATATACGGGTTTAACATATGATTTATCTATAATTCTTGCTAAACAATGTCACGACCAATCATATCGTGTTTTAATGGAATCGCATTTTTAAAGATTTTTATTATAAAAATTATGAATGAAAACATTATCCCACACCATCCATACTGAGTTACAACATATAATTTATTTTTCTGAATTTATATAGGAAAAATTGTTTTACTTAAAGTGTTTCGCATTAGCAGTACGATTTTGGAACGAATTATGCTCGTTATGTGAGGTTCCACTGTATAATGAGACTTATTTTCCATATATAAATATTTGAATGAAACAAGTCAATATTTGTTTTGATTCATCTCATTGACTTTGATTTTCTCTCCTTTCTTACAAGGTACCATTCTCACTAAGTTCCCATGGTACAAAGAAGCTCATATCTTTTGGCTTAACCACTTCTTCACACTTATAACTTCGTTAATATGTTAGTGACAGGTCTGCCTCTTTGCCACATTAAAGATAAGTTTATTTTAAGAAATTTGTGGAAGAAAACATAAAAACGCAAATGGTCCCTTTTACCATCTGACTAGGTACCGATTAAAAACAATATTATATTTATTATACCTTGCCTACTTAAGTATCCCCTCTCAACAAGGTTTTGAAGGAAAATATGGATATCATAGACAACTAGTAAGTTCGTAAGTTGACAGATGTCACAAAATATTGACAAGTTTGTGAATGCGTTGTGTTTTTAGAAAACTGTTTATGTTACAAGTTTCACATTAAAACCAAACATTTTTTGTTCGGAACAAAGTTTAATATAGTCATATAAAATATTAGAACAACGGAAAAAAGATGGCAAACGGGGACTTTGAGGCCGATTTAAAAGGTATTTTTTTATCACGTCGTAGTCAATCGATAAATATATGTTATTTGATACCCCTGAATTTTATGTGGATTGGGATACGATTTCTGGTTCAGAAACACCATGAAAAATTATCACAATCTTTTACACGAAATCAGAAAACTGGATACAACATTTGTTTGGTTGTCCTAATTGTTTAATTGATTGTTAAACCAAATTATATATCTCCTTTATGTCATTTGTTATTTCATTGTGCTGTAATTTTGTCTTGTAACGTAAGAATGTGGCAACTACTTTGTGACACTCTGGTGCAGTATCAATATCATCAATATCACTCAACATCTAAATTCTTATAGATTTTTGCAAAATCGAGATTTTCCTTAACTATTACTATTTTTGCTGATTAAACAACCATCCCTTAGGGCCGGCTGTATCGACTTGGTTTATAGTAATTATTCGTTGTTCGTTTAAAGCATAGATTTTTGCATTTTTCACTTATCAAACATACAATTTTCATTAAAATCTATGCTTTAAATGAACCATTACTACAAACCAAGTTGATACAATCGCCCCTTAGTCATCAGGCTTAAAGATTTTAGCTAAGTTTGAAAAAAATCTTCTTTACCAGATGATCTATACTGTCTTTTGATATTCAAAAGGTCTTAATGATTTAAAACAATTTTCAGATTTACTTATAATAGGACTTGCATAATGTTAAAATATATGTACAATGAGGAAGGAGCGACAGTCGTCAAATTATTAATATCTGTACAATTCTCAAACTTTTTAATGGACTTTGAACTTTTAATCAGCACTCCTTCAACACTTGTTCACCATTCATTTGTCTTTTTTGTCACTTCCCTAAAACATAAATATATTTTAACGGTGTTTCTTGTGACAAATTTTTATTATTAAAAATTAGTAAAATTGGATTATATTGATGTCGATTTAATAGTGTAATTTAATCACTAGCAAGCATTTACGCATTAATGTCATCATTTTTATTTAACCGGTCGGGTGCCGGCCGTACGTAACGCGGAACGTACCCTGTCTGCCGTGCAATTTCGCACACAATTTCTGTTTTTTAGACACTTTTTTTGTGATGGTTATATTCATGTAAAAATCAACAATAATCGCTAAGAGTTGCAGTTGCTGGTTTCTCAATATACAGACTTCAATAATTACTTATTCATTAATTATGAAAATATGTAACGAAATTTACTGTCAGAAATATAAGTGTTTATCGAATAAAACCATGGAAGCCAATAACACTAAAGATATTGTATTTCAATATTTTTGTTCTAAATATATCAAAGAACATAAAAATACTTTTTTAACACAACAATTAACATAACTTTTAATAACATTACAATTAATAACACAATTAATGCGCGGTTCGAAGATGACATTTGGAATGATTTTTTGTCCGGTTTGCGCGGCAAATGAGGTTACTTGACAAATATAACTTGTTCATTCATTAAAAAAAACTTGAGATACAACCAATTATAAGCTTTAAAAACCCGTAAACGCAGGTAAAATAGGCCGAATTCGCGTACGTGTCTAGGGAGCGCAGATCTGCGCTCTGGCACATAGAGGGTACAAAAATTTTCATGCAGATCTGCGCTCCGGTTAATACTCCCATTAATTCTTCTGAGTTTCTAAACATAAAAATTCCGAATCGCAGGATGTCTGGCCTTTGAAAAACCAGCTAGACTAACTATAAACTATTTGAAAAAATCTTTAAAAATGTTTTCACACAGAAAATATCAAGCATTTTGTTAAAACTTAAATAATAATCAAACTTGCTAAATATCTCTGTGACAATAAAAAATATTTGATTTCTTAGCTCTATGACATTAAAGGTCAATAACATATTGATATCAAAGTAAACATTTAAATCTTTTCAAAGATTGTCAGTCTATTTTTAATGACAATGTAACACATGGCATATTTATATGTTAATTTTGGTCTACACAACCCTATCAGAGAATTTATGTAATGATACAATAATTTGAAATAATAAGAATGTAAAGGATGATGGATTTCTGGGTTAATATTATTGCAACTTCCCTGTTCTCCTTCCTTCTCTCTAAAGTTATGGAAAGAGTGATTTATTTTTTTATGTACCTTGTACCTTGAGGCCAGCATCATTAATCTTTAGTAACCAGCAGGGTTTTTGATACCCCGTATGATCGTAATAAAATAAATGTTCAGTTCTATTCACATTTTTAATTTATATTGTAAGAGATGGGCACAGAATTACAAAAAGAGTACAGGCGGTGGTCTACAAACATTACTTTTGCATCTGAAATCCCACTTGCTGACCTTGAAAACTGATTCATATTTACAAAACATTTCTGAGACTAGCTCTCATTTATGGATGTGAATGCAAGGTGCTCAAAGATATACAATGGGGATGGTAAAGTGAATGAGGAGGGCTAAATAAACCTATGTTTAATGTTTCCAAGTGTTCATTTACATCATTCTCTAGGGCCTAAAAAATTATTTTCTATCGCTATAAAATGAACAACTAAAATCTATTACAAATGTCGCATGTTATGGATCTAGGAATTAGATTTGTAAGAACCCTGACATTTCACGATCACATGGAGGAAGTCAGCGGTAATGCATTGAGAATGGTAGGATTCGTTCTGCTTACTGCCAGGGTTTTCGAAAATACCCGCATACTGAGAACTTTTTACAACTTCTTGGTGTTAAGTAGACTCAAGAGTGGCTAGATGATTTGGGGCCACATGAGCTTAAGTACTCTCTTATGGTAGAGAAAGTGCAAAAGAAGGTTCTGAGATATTTCTACTTGAGAGAGTATGGGCGTTATCCTTGGCTTTACCCAACCAAGTTTCTCCAGGGTATGCACGGTTACAATAGTAAACTAGAAGGAATGTTTTACTTTGTAATACACACACAATATGAGCTATTAAATTACAACTATAGTTTCGAGAGGAGCAGTCCCTCTCATCATCAGGTATAGATAATAACTCATAACTCATAGTTGTAATTTAATAGCTCATATTGTGTGTGTATTACAAAGTAAAATAAATTATAATGTTGCACCACGAAGTATCTGCCAAATCTTTCAATGATAGAAGGAATGTGTTTGATTATGCATTTCTATCGATTGTTGCATGGTATGGTTGATAATCCTGAAGTTATGCGGAGCATTGGTTTGTATGTTCCTGATAATTACCCTAGACAGGGTCAGCAAAGATTTTTTCACATTCCAATATACAGGACCAACCTGCTGATGGTTATGCCTATTGGAAGAGCTACCACTATTCTAAACAATTTCCCTTTGGACATTGATCTGTTTCCAGGTTTGAACGTTTTCCGAAGCAGGATTCTCCTTCATACTTGATGATTTTATGAGAATTCTTATTGATGTACATATATTAATTAAATGTAATAACATGTATAAATTCAATGTGAGTTAGTCATGTCCATGTTATTGTTAAAATAAATTAAATTGAAATTGAATAAAAATGCAGTCGTCATCGTCGTTGCCAGGCCATGTTAGTCGAGGATCCCCTCGTCTTCCATATATTTCTCCATCAACTGTGCCATCTGGATTGCAGTTTGGTTTTAGAATTTGGTAAATTCCTAACGAGGATATTTAACTTTTTCCTGGCGGCTGGCATATATATATATATGAATCTTGAATGTCGTACCTATTAGGCGGGCGACTCGCAATTCCTAAGGAGGAAATTTAACTTTTTCCTGGCGGCTGGCATATATACATGAATCTTGAATGTCGTACCTATTAGGCGGGCGACGCATACGTGTAAAAAATCTTCAACCAATCTAATGTCATAATATACCTATTCCCATTTTATCCTCAGTGTCATATGGTTTACTCTCTCGTAATGGCTGGTCAACCAGTAAGTCTTGTATCGTAAACTGTTTATGTTCAATTATAAACAAAATAAAACCATTTGAATTTTATAGTTATGACTTAATGTTGAACCTTGTGTGTCAGTGTAAACATGAAGCGAATGATATATTTATTAAGATTATTTCTTATTGAGACTATTTATATTTCACTATCATAGCAACTTTTGTTCTTATGATATATTAATTAAGATTATTTATTATTGAGTTATTTATATTTCACTATCATAGCAACTTTTGTTCTTATGATATATTAATTAAGATTATTTATTATTGAGTTATTTATATTTCACTATCATAGAAACTTTTGTTCTTATGACATATTAATTAAGATTATTTATTATTGAGATTATTTATATTTCACTAGCATAGCAACTTTTGTCATGCTAGCTTAGCTTATGTCATAAAGCCAAATTACAAATTATACACAGAATTTGGTAAATCTACACATTCCACGTTATTAAGAAAGTGTGACTGTATTGAATATAAGCTGGTTATATTCAATGGGACGAGGATCACACCTTTGGTTATAATAAAGAGCATGAAAATTTTAATTAATATGTTCATAACCTGTGTCAGGATGACAGGATTGAACCATTCAGAGGCCATCCTTCTCTTATTATTATGTATTATTCATTCATAATGTGATTATGCTCATTAGATGACAAAATGCAAATGAAATTCTTATTTATATTTTTTCTAACAGTTGGCGTCAATACACTATTGGATTCACTGAAAGATAAAGATGGTGCAGTTATTGATTCCATACACAAATCTTTGTGTAAAATTGCAACTGGTAAAAATGCAAGTACTGTCGTGTCTATATGTTGCAATTTTAGGATTTCAAAAAGGAAATTGGAAAGTGAACATGTTGCAAACATTTTTAGGTAATTTTTTTTTATATATTTTTTTATTTTATGTTTTTTCCCATTATATAAATACTTCTTACATATAATTTTGATTATTCTATAATTGCAGAGTTCTTGAACAAATTTGTATGCAACATGGAGAATTTATGGAGTCTGATATAGTAACAGCACTCATAGATATTACCATAAAAGAGATGATTTCGAGTAATGAATATATTCCTTTAATCCAAATGCCAGCTTCGGGAATATTGGTTGCAGTAGGCAATTACTGGTGTGCTGAGGTATCTATTATTCTATTTTAACTTCTTCTTCTTCTATAATGTGTAATGTGCCCGTGCTTAGGTGTAGACTTCTATCTTTGTACATAGGCGAAGATGTATACATATTATCAAATTCATATTTATCCTTGGAAATTGCTCCTCGATTCTGAGATCAGTCAACTTCCGGATGTTTCGCAACCGGAATACAGTTTCAATGAGAAGTATTCAAATTTATTTTAATATTACGATACGGTATTATTAAATGGGGAGGGGCATACACAACCACTATATCAAAATTAGAAACTACCCTAAAAATGATAATTAAAATAATTCTAAAGAAAAAAATGACTACTCAAGTGCCCAACTATATAAAGAAAAAAAAATAGATACCTATATACTCAAAAAATTCAATAATCCAAATTATTAAAATTGAAAATACATTAAACATGTGTTTAATGTTCAAAGGTTCAAGTTAACAAACCAAAATTTAATTTTACCACTATCCAAAATCATTTTTGTTTTCTTGGTATTAAATTCTTTAATAATCTCCCCCAAACGATCAGAAAAATAACAGATCAGAATTTTTTTTAACACATCCTCTGCGGTGGTGGGTATGAACGGACCTGAGTGTTTATAAAAATATGAATTACGCGGTAACTGTTTGGCTTACGGTATTGATTAATTTTATTTTTTATATTATGTCATTTCATTTATTTTATAAAATTATTTATTTCTTCATGTTGATACTATGTCTTGTTATTTTTCATTCTGACAATTTATCGCTCGGATTTTACAATAAATTCTTTCATTTATTATATATTTTTTGCCTATAAGTTACGTATTATTTACTTGTATCTACTTATTTTTAGTATTATGTTTATTCCATTTCTTTTATAATATTGTTTTTCATTTAAATTGAATTTCATTTAAAAAAGATGTGTAATTTTTAATAATTTATTCATACTTTTTATGTGAATACTTTGCTTTGTTTTTTTTTCATTCTTTCAATAACTAACAATTTACTACTCAAATAATAAGATACATAAACATAATAATTCACTTCATTTATTATTATCCTTTTTGTACAAATTACGTATTGTTTACATGTTTTACTTATATTTGACATTATGTCAATTCTAAATGCTTTGTTTTCGTATATTATGTATTTGTATAAAGATAGAAACTTTTCGATATTTTTAATATTTTTTTATTATACATATAATTCATTAAATTTTGTCTATTCTGATAAAAACAAACAATTTAATGGTCAGATTGTAAAGATAATAAATTTTTTATTTTATTTGTATATTGCGTATTGTTTATTTGCTTTTACTTAAAATGTCTTTTATATATTTATAATATGTCTAATCCATTTGTTTCGGGATACTCTTGTTTCGGGATGAGGTTGCTCCAAGTAAAGACTTCGTTCTCGTAAGTATTTATTCGGTAATAATACTGGTTTAGACAATCGTTTATACAATAAGATGCGGTCTCGATAACAATGGTAGTAAAAAGAGTCTCGACTCGACATTCGTGCGCCCTTTTATACATTCTCTCTCTCTGTCATGCAGTCTCTTTCTGGCGTCGCGACATACGTTCCTCAGATCTATTACAGTTTATAATATTGTTTCTTCCATTTTGAATAAAAAAAGGATGTGTAATTTTTCATCTCTTGTTTTAATTTTTCTATTCGCTTA
Source organism: Agrypnia vestita (assembly GCA_016648135.1). Taxonomy (NCBI): domain Eukaryota; kingdom Metazoa; phylum Arthropoda; class Insecta; order Trichoptera; family Phryganeidae; genus Agrypnia; species Agrypnia vestita. The sequence continues at coordinate 31,989 of JADDOH010004592.1, forward strand.
TTTTGTTCAAAGTATTTTATTCGTGGGAAACATATTTTAGAAAAAAAATTTAATTCACATTAATAATTCAGAGATCGTAAAATGGTTAAAACCACTGTCACCCGTTACAAGATGCCAGCCGGCGATAAGACAAGCGACGTTCTCATGGTCAGTGGATGTTTCGGTTGAGCCCGAGTATGACATGTATTGCATATTATACGTAATATCTTTTAAAAGGCTTGAATTTTAGAATAGAAATCCCTACGATACATCGTGCCATTCCATGAACTCGTGATTGAGATTAAAAAAATATAATAAATGTCATGAAAAACGGTTAAAAACCAAAATTTCATACTGGGTCCTAAAACGACCCACCACCGCCGGACATGTTTTGTTTTGACCCATCGGGCTTTACGGGTTAAATTGAAACCAAAAAACATATATACAAACACCTACTAGACACATAATATAATCGTGAAACTGTTGTTCCCATATTTGAAATGTTAAATTATATACATCCCAATTATAATAATTTCGCTATATGTCTGTCCATCCGTCCGTCTGTCTCTCTGTCTTTCCCCGTAACTTTGTATAACGTCAGTAACTTTTTAATAGTAAAATTTTTACATTATTTATTCCTTAGGAACCGACATGTAAGAGTACCGTCATTTATGATGAGTTATAGCCAAGTATATATTTTTGTTACGAATTTTTTAGTGAGTTGAATTGATTAAAATTGTAAAACATAATGTCATGTGTACAGTTATTATCATCTCTAAATAATATTACACTTTTCATTGCATCTCGGAAACAAATGTAAGAGATAAAATCACAAGAGTTTGATTTCTTTCAGGTTATTGAACCACTTGGCTTATTAGTTAAACCTGGATCAGTTCCGCACTACACAGTCATACACACTCTTGGAACATTGGCAGCAACTAATATCAATGGAACTGTCCCGTTCATAAAACCTATTTTGGGCAAAATGCTTCCTACTCTAGGAATGATAAAGCAAGATCCGCTTAAGCAAGCATTTTCTTATGGTAAGTAACTATATTATGCTTAAAACTCGTTGAGTAATGCATTGTTTTTCCATAGCCAGCTTCAAAAATTAATCAAATCGTATGATTTTTTTTTAGAAACAAGGTGTATAGATTATTTAAAAATATGTTTAGATATTAATTAATTTGTAGAAATATCATATTACATACATTATTTAACATTCGAGTCACTTTAAGGCGAAATACATTGAAATTTATATTTTTTTATGTTAATTTTATTTTTTCTGCAGTTAAATATATTTTAAACGTTTAATTTCTTAATAAGAATATACGTATGGTTGGAAATGTGTCAAACTATATATATTAGGATTGATTCAAAAAAGCAGTATGAAATGTGTGGTTTTGCCATTACCAATTTCGATATGTGATCAATAATATTGAATAAAATTTAAAATAATTATATGTAATGCTGTATATATAGGAATTATAAAATTATTATATAATATAAAATTTAAAATAATTTTATGTAATGCTGTATATATTAGGAAATATAAAATTATTGTATTACCTACTTTAACAGTAATTTGAAGAAAAAAAACAAATCGTACGAAAAGCAGCAGGCAACGAGCGAAAGCTAATCGCAGACATGCTGTAGCCACTATTGGCCGCGTAACTGTATATAGTAACACTATTGTAGTACAACCGATAACCAATTGCAGAAGCCAATAATATATACAGGGTGTACCAGAGCTAGCGGCAGAAACTTGGCCGGTAAATTCCTGCCTATGTTATGAGTCTAAAATGTTCTATGACTAAAACTATGACCTAATCATCAATAATTATGGAGATATGCAATATCAAAGTTTACATTTTTTTTTTCAATATTTCTGACTTATTTTTTGCTTCTTTACAAAAAATTCATTTGCTTCAATACAACTTAGATAAAATGATAAAAACCTTGTAAACAACAAACTTTTTTAAATTTCGCGAGGCTTTAAGGCAGTACATTCACTGCAAATGAATATTTCAGCATTTTTTTTATGAAAATGTGGGTTTTTATTATTCATTTATATCAGAATGTATATGATAGATTGCAATTTTTTAGGGCGATAACTTAGATAAAACCTTTGTTCTTATATAAAAGTAATAAACTGAACAATATTTACAATAATTAAGAAAAATATAGGCATTAATCCACAGGCCGCGGCAAATAGACGTTTTTAATGTTCCCGGGCAGTGTGGTTCGTTTAAAATTTGTATGTAATAGTGAAGGGAAAAACTTCATTTCAGAATGAAGACTTCAACACGCACACGTTCACCAATTTGAACACTACAGTGTGTTCGCTTCATTTGTAGTCCTACTAGTACATCCCTCGCGTGCGGCGAGTGGGCGAGTGCTCTCTAGTTCGCGAGTGGGGAGCGCTCCCCACTCGCGAGCGTGCCCATCGTTCGCGTGCGGGAAGCCTTCGACGCTCTGATCCCCGATACTCCGTGCAGTCGTCCTTGACGTTTCGCCGCGAGCACTGGTTGTGGCGGGCGCGACGCGCGAACACGAATGAATGCTATATTTTATCCTAGTTTTTGATGTCGTGTTTATTTATAATATAATTGATCCTTATTTATAATATAATATATTATAACGTGCACGTTATAATAGTATGATATATTACAACGTGTATATGTATATACATATGTAATATAGGTATTTGTATACCTTAAATCTTTAATGCGTGCGGTGACGTTTAAAACAACACTTAATTAAAGCTGGAAACAAAAATAAACACACAAGAGTTTTAAAAACAATATTTTAACATAGAATGCTAAAATAATCACACAAGGTGCAATGAATTAAAAATGTTTATAAACAAATTTAATGTTTATGTAAAAAGTCACGTACACACTGATAAAAATTTGTAGATTTTAAATGTTTTGAAAACCGCATCCAAAAAATATGTTTTTTAACTTACTAAAACACTCGTCGTATGTTATTAATATGTTTCACTAATTCAAAGATGTTAATTAAATACCGATAATTATAATAAAAAAACAACTCACGAAATACCAAAAAATCAACTAATCACTCAATATAGTGCGAGTACAAAAAGGTACCTTTTTTGAACCTTTGTAATAGGCTAATACAATGTACTGAATGTACCCATTGACCCATTCACTTAAATTTAATGGTCGCGTTCATATTTGTATGTGTGGTGGCGCTCCTATACTCACTGTGCTGAAAATTCAAAATGTGCCATTCAATTCATACTACATTGTGCGTTTTGTGCGATGTGCGTTTCGTGCGAGCCTCGCACATGTGTAATGTGTAGTGTGTGCAAAGGAGCGCCGGCCGTCGCACATATAAATATGAACGCGACTGTATGGGTCCGCTCTGTACAGTTGCCGGCAAACTTCTTGAAATTCTTTGGCGTAATGGGGGAATGCGCAGAAGACAAAATTTGGGTCTGTTTGGTGAAATGATACATGCACAAACTTCCCCCCACTACGCCGTAAAATTTCAAGATGTTTGCCGGCTACTGTACTGCGTAGGACTACAAATGAAGTAAATGTGCGATTAAAAACGTGTGTAGTGTACAATGTAGTACTACATTGTAGTACTTAGTACAGAGCGGACCCATCGCTAGTATGTAAGCATAATAAGTTTTTTCGTACGTATAAAGTTTACTTAATTATCTAGAATCCGTACGTAAGAAATTAAGAAATATTCAATATTAAAAAAGATATAATTTTTCAAACATGCTTAAATATTTACGATTTTTGGTCATTTTCAAATGTTGTTTATTCATATAAAAAGATGATTTTAAACGATATATTGTATCTATATTTGCACTTTGAGTCTTCATTCACTATTAAAAAGCTAAATTTTTTATAAAAAACACGTTAATTAATATTTTAAAATAAAAATTCTATAGTATGAAATGTGTCAAAAAATTACGCAGTTTGGAGACCACAATCCGCGCGCCAGCCGGGAGAGGCGGACGCACTCACGTAGTCCAATCATGTTTTCATAAAAAAATCGCTTTAAAACATGTTTTTATGCCAAATTTGACTTTAGTTCAAAATAATATCATATTATATATTCGAAAGCAATCTATTCATCGCAGATAATAATGTTTTTTTTAACTAGTTTTGTATTAAATTGCATTTCTACTCATAAACTAATATTAAACGTACGTCACTTTCGCTTATGTGCTTTAGTGACCGCTATGTTGACTATATTCGTGTTGATGTCATTGTTATTTGAAAGTCAAGTAAGATATTAATTTACAAGATAATTTTTAAAATATAGATAAATGGTTTTTAATTTTATTTTTAATTCAATACATATTGTAGTAGTTTTTTGTTTATTTTAGATAAAAATTATTTAAATTAAATTAATTTCACAAGTGTTTTGACATTTCAGTCGGAAGTCAAAATAATATCTAAATCTGCTTATTCGACAAAAGTTTTAAATTAAAAAACAGTGATATAAGAAAAATTGTTGTTTACTTTTTTTTTACAACACATAAATTATTGGAGAAATATAAATACGCTTTTTAAAATTCTAGACCTAAAACATTTAAAATTCTTATAATAGTACGCGAGCATGACTTGCGTTCCCATATATTTTAAACGTCGGTACTCCATATGGTTGTCTCGTTTCCTCGTTTTATCTCACAAGGACACATAAAAATACGCTCTTGCAAGGTTTATCTGATGTGACGTTTGTTCATGTCTTGATCTCGTATTGAAGTAGCATGATCTATCCGACGCATATCGCCACTTTGACAGCTTGAAAAATGTATGTACCGCCTTAATCATTTTATTCGATTTGTATTAAAGCGAATTAATTTTTCGTAATTGACGTAAGTTACTGTAATGATAGTTCAACTTTTTTGCAAAGAATAAGTCAGAAATATTGAAAAAAAAATGCAAACTTTGATATTGCATATCTCCATAACTATTGATATTAGGTCATGGTTGCTTGAACATTTTAGACTCATAACATAGGCAGGAATCTACCGGCCAAGTTTCTGTCGCTAGCTCTGGTACATCCTGTATATCACATTATTATTTGAACCCACTAGTATATGAGGGAGAGAATCAAAATCTTTGAGAAGGATAGAATTTTATAATTTTTAACAATATTTTTATATGTATGTTCTGAGAACACAATTACTGGATTTTTCCACTTCAGAATTATTATTTAATTAATATGAACTATATAAGTCTCACAGAGAAGAAGCCATTTATATGAAAAACATAGAATATTTTAATCAGTAATACATTGTGTAGAGTGATTACTCAAGCCAGCTCATACAGCTCGTACACCCTGGTCCATCGTATAAGAGACTTCCGTACACTTTTCTCATATAAATAACTTCGTCTCTGTGAGACTTCTATAACTCATCTTAATTAAAGTTATAATTTATATTTATCAAAATCATGAGTTTCTCATCAGTATAAGAATATTCATATATGCCTCCAGATTATGTCGCAGCCAAATATTTTTTTGTTGATTTGATTTTTCTGTGTCTTTCTAATTGATTAATAAATTTGATTATTAATTTTTATCTACAAGTATCTTTGCAATCTGAGAGTGAGGGCGATATTGGTATTAGGGATGTAAAATCTAATGTTCGTGTTATGTATATATTTTATATCTTAGCAATTTTTTATTTTTTTCAGGTCTGGGACATTTTTCCACTGCGTTAATTGATTATTTTGGCAATAATGAAAATCAGGATAATGACTTAAAGAAAAATAACTTCTCTACTGAAATTTCCATTGCATTTGATGTTTTGTTTATTCATTGGCTCCACTCTTCAGAACCAAAGCTTGTGGAAAATGTTCTAGAAGCCATGGGTCCCATGTTCAGCCTTCTTCCAGTAGAAAAAATGAAGGAGTTGATACCCAAATTAATTCCAGCGATTACAGCACTCTATAAGAAATCTCATATAGATTCTTATTTTGTTACACAATCGTTAACTCTTATGTTGATCGAATCCGTTAAAGAAGAAAATTCCATGACGGTTACGCTGATTGAAACAATTATTCATGCCATGTTTCATTTGATACTCACGTCTCCTGACTATGATCAACCCCAAAAAATTAAAAATCATTTCGAACTTCTACGATGCTTCGATATACTTGTGACAAATTTTTCCGATTGTGTATTGGAATACTTATTCCAACAAACCAAAAATAATAATGAAGAAGAAAGAATGAAAGCAGTTGTAGTTTTAACACATTTGATTACTTCTTCTGAAATATCGGTTAAAAATATTATTGGACGTTTTACTATTGTTTTGAAAGCGATGATTCTTACAGAACACCATCTGAAAATGAAAAGGATTTTATTAAAGGCAATTGTAGCACTAGCGTACAGACGGTATCTCGAACAAAAGGATGATGCGGTGCTATTGGATTTTATCATAAGGCAGTGCAGTAATGACACTACTCATTCTGAAAAATTTGAACAAAATAATCTTACAAATGATTGTGAAAATTCTCTGTATTTACTATCTTCAACTGTGCCAGATATAAAGCCCAGCTTGTGGCCGCTTTTACTCAGAGCATTACTGAATTATGATAATAATGAAGCTCTGTCAATAATTAGTAGATGTCTTACACAACTTGTGAGCATTGAACACAGCCATGATAATGTATCTTCTGATAAAAATGAAGTTATAGTGCCATCAAATGAATCAGTATATGTTCGCAGTCTGTCTCTTCTCATAAATTATAAAAACAAAAAAATGGTTCAAAATCTCATATTGTTTTTATCGAGTTACTGCGAATATGTCCACAAAGATTTGAAAGTGTCTTGGGAAATGGATTTACAGAAATTGACTGCATATTTAGATTCAAGCGATTTCTGCCTTGATACTTGGGAGTCTTTGATTTTAGATTTATTCCGTTCTGCCATATATCTTGTGAATGATAATAAATGGATAAATGTTGTGTTACATAAAATATTAGAACAGATTCCTAAAAATGAGAAATTTGTACACAGAAAGGGTTTGCTGTATAAATTTCTTGCCATTCTGCTATGTCATGTTGTAGATACACAAACCATCGGGTACACGCTGGACATTCTCTTCAATTCCCTTCACAACAGTTTATCTGAAGAAAGTAAGCATTTGGCTCGTGCATTGGGCATTATATCCATTAAGCACGGACTGTGCATAGTTGAAAAGTTGGACACTCTGGCTAGAGAGGTTGACTCTAAGAAATCAAACAGATTTTTGAATTTCAATTTTATGAAAAATTCAAAGCACGAAAGTGATGTTAATAATTTGAAATACGCTATCACCTTATGCTACGGAGAAGTGGCTAAAGAAGTGTTGGATGAAAATGTGCTGCTGCGTCTTGTGGGATCCGATATAGACGGTCACGGAGGGGGAATACGCTGGATTATCGCTCAGTTACGACAGAGCTCATGTCCTCTTGCCCTAACCCACGCTGCTCTAACTACTGTGGAACTTCTTGCCAAGGCAATTCGCTCTATTCCTCAGTGTAATATTATTCTGCATGATCGGTGGAATCTAGTCAACTTGGTTTTAGATCAAATGTTTGAGCATACAGTTAAAACATTTAATATAGAACTATATCCACCAATAATAAAAGCAACTACCTCATTAATACTTCTGCCAAAGCATTTGGCTCCTGAAGAAAGAAATTTAATACTTAGAACTGTCTGTGGCAAAGTATACAATTCAGTAAGTTTCCTCAAAACTAAATTTGAAACTAGTGAAGAGGAACTTTCTAACGATGCTTTTGCCAAAACTCTGAATGACAGCTTATGCTCTCTAAATACCTTGATTAAAGAGTTCATGTTGCAAACAGTCTGTCCGAGTACACTGGATGATGTTCTAAGTATTCTGGATGAATGGATAGATAATGAAAATGAGCAAATTCGTACTGCCGCTGTACGTTCAGTTCAAGTTGCCTTGATATGTTTCATTCAAAATGTGAAATTAACTTATGAAAATCCCAGTAGATTTGGGCAGGCTGGCTTAATCATGGGTAAAATGGTTCCTAGATGCGCCGACATAAGTAGCGTTGTTAGATATACCGCCATCGACTGTGTCAAAATTCTGATACAAATTATTGATTTGTATGAAGGTCGTGTATTAGATCAGAATTGTGACATTTTCAAAAGTTTGGAAGATATACAACGCGATATTGGAACCAATGATCCCGATAAGTTTTCGGTTTTGATTTCTCTCTTGGCAAATATTATTAGTGACAGAGTTCCCCATCAGCAAACAATTCAGTTGATAGAAAGCTTACTAAATGGCCTTTACGGAGACGAAATGTCTGGCGTGGGATGTAACATTGTCCTTAGTAATTTGATAAAAAGTAAAGGTCAAGACTTACACCAAAATGTATACGATGTTATGGATAATATCCTCGCTACATTGCTTTCTGTAGATGGAAATGTACGACAAGGGTTACTGAAGGCTATGCTGACTCTGACAAAACATCATGCAAAAGCAGTTGTGACTTATCTTTTACTTCAACCTTTACCCTTTGAAAAGTTAGTTTATTTTACATAAAATATACATTTTTGAGATATCTGATTTTGCAGTTTTTGTAGTTTATTTTTTGTTTTTTGTAGATCCGTGAATGACTGTTGGCGTTCATTGTCTCATGATGCGTCTGTTGCGGCAATCACAATTGATCAACTAAGTCAAATATTATTGATTGAACCATTGTTTGAAGAATCATTGAAATATGATAATGGCAGAGTTGTTGCAGTTCAAACACTTGCTGTAAGTTTTTTCTGATTTTATAATGTTTCGATTTAAGAGCATTCCTTTACTTTTCCAGTTTAAAACTTTATTTTAATAATATTGATCTTTACATATTTCATATATGTACTTTCAAGACGGCATTATTAGTTAATTTATTTACATTTTAATTTTAATATTAAAGTGTGTTATTGTATAACTTAAATGTTGCTAAAGAGAAAGGTTACAAAATAAAGAGGCAAGGACAAAATTGTTGGTGTTTAACATTCGAGACAGGAAGAAAATATTAATCTCTCGAGCTATTTCATACAAATATTGACTGAGAGAAGTCAAGAAACCCGCCCTTGACAGTATAGTCTGAGGTTCGAATCCCATAGTGGTTATATTTTCATAGCACGGGTCCCTTGCCTTAGTTTGACGACATTATTGGCACTGATGAAAATATGTATTTGAAATTACAAATCATGATTGACAATGGGATGAGGCTTCACCTGTTGACACATGGAATTCGTGCAAACAAAAATTAACTTATATGATTCTGTTTTTTTTTAAATAACATAATTAATCATACTCTTTTGTTTTAATTCTTTTTAAGGCTATTAGCGCGCTGTGTGAAATTTTCACCCAGGCAGAAGTGAAGTCAATATGTGTTGAAAAGTTTAACGAAATATTTTCCATGCTGTATACAATTCTGGCTTGCTTCATCGGTGCGGATGCTCCTGCTCATGCGGCATTCTCATCTAACAAAAATGATAAATTTGGATTTGTGCCCAATCATCAAGCTACAAAACTATCACCCGCTAGAATAGTTCTGGACGCTCTGAAATATTTTCTTATAAATGCTGATTATGAAAAGGTATATTATGTTTGTTAAGATAAATTGTAGATGTCTCTCAGAAGCATGTACTGAAGTCTTTATAGGGCATCCATTGGGCTTACAACTTGTCTAAAGTAGCTACTTTACACAATGTAACATTCACCGATTCTATTCAAGAACCACACATTATCAAATTTTTGAAAGTTATTTTTATAAAAAATATATGTTATTTATCTTATTTGACATATTTGATACATCGCCATTTATGGTTGAAAATTTTGTCATTCCCATGAAACAGTTTATAGACATCATCGCTAGTAAATGTGACCTCTATATTTTTCTGCTAGAGTATAAAACATTATTCTTTTTAATGTGTATATGCATGTCATTTCGTTTATATTATAAAAATTCAATGATAAGCTGATCATATATGCGACTTTATCATGTGTATGATTTAGATTTTGTTCACATTTGCTAGACCACATCACATGGCCCAGTTGAGATTGATAAAATGCAAGTTGATGCAAAGAAAATTTTTAACTGACCTGAGCAAATATACTGTATTTATTTTAGTGATCATTCTCACTTATTTACAAATTAATTTATTTACCAAGTTTTAAATGTATTTACAGTAATATTTGAAATTGAAACGTATCTAATTATTTTGTTTTTGGAGAAAACAATTCATTCTAAAAATAATATAGTAGAATATTAATTAACTAAGCGAGTCACTTTACTACATACATATATTAGGACCGTGCATTAATTTTGAGGGATTTTCTTATAAAATTACAGCAATGTTTTTAAAAAGTGGTTATAAGTTGATCATTCAAAGTACATATTATCCATCGCTAGCCACTACTTTTTCTCATCTTTTTGGCAGATACGGATTCCATGTCGGAAAAATGAATCGTCTTTTGTGGATATCCACAAATCGACAATTTTTTGGTATCTTTATAAAATGTGAAGAAAAGTGAAGTTGTTCAGTCTGGCCATGAGTCATCAATCGAAACAGTAGTGTTCAGAAGAAGCAATGTCTGGAGAATATAGCGGGTGGGGTAAGACTTCGCATTTCAGCGTTTCCAAGTATCAGCAGTATGAGCAACTCATAGCACACAACACCAAGAAGATCCCACCAAATACGGAGCATTAGCTTCGATTTTGTCGATGTTGACAAAATTGTTGATGTTGCATGGCCGGGCTTACCCCATTATTTTGTACGCTTGGGATTGTCGTAGTGTATCCACTTTTCATCACCAGTGACAATACGATGAAGAAAACATTTTCGATTCTGTCGTTCACAAATAAAAAATCGCCTTTCCACATCTCTTGGCTTTAGTTCGTATGGACTCATTTTCCTTGCTTTTGAATCATTGTCAGTGCATGTAAGCGTCTAGAAATGGTCAAACGATCAACTCTTGATGATTCTGCAAGTTTATCGTCTTCATCAAGTAACTCAATTCAACGTAAAACTAAAACATGCATACTGAAAACCAAAGCCACATGATAGTGCTTTGACTTGAATATAATAACAATATGCCTCAGTGCGATATATGCCCTCTCTTAACCCCTCAATATTAAAGTAACGCAATTCAACGTAAAACTAAAACATACATACTGAAAACCAAAGCCACATGATAGTGCTTTGACTTGAATATAGTAACAATATGCCTCAGTGCGGTATATGCCCTCTCTTAACCCCTCAATATTAACGCACGATCCTAATATATGTGACATATTTGAAAACAGCAATTCCTGAAGTTGTATATGTGTGCTTTAATAAATTATTGATTGCAGGCAGCAGAAGCATGTCTGCAGTGTACTCAACTTGAATCAGGAGACCATCTTAACTCTTTCCTTGATATGGTGACATATTTGGTAGAAGTTTTCTGTAAAGATTATCCTCAACGCCTTGTCCATGTGGTTTCAACACTGAATATATACTCACGCGCTACGTTCATCTCTCAAAGAATAGCCGTGGTGGCATTTTTTAGTCATTTGGTAACATTCAGGTAAGCAAGAATATATTTAATTAACTAACCCTATCAAATGTTAAGTTTATTGATAACCAAAAAGAGTAATTTATGTGTTTAAAAGTGTGTTTTAAACTTACGGTACGAAGAATTAGCGCAAACGCTGCAAACTAAAACTATCCGTGCATATCAAGGCAGCCAACTAAAGAAAGTGTACGCAATATTCCCGAATTTTAAGAAACGCGACATAATATGTACAAATATAAAGTATTCTATAAGGTGACATAAAAGACACACTAAATGGGTGTGCGCGATTAAAAGTTTTTCATAAGTTAAAAAAAAATCATGTTTTTCTTTTTTAACAATTATTTTTGGTCTCTTTAAATTTTGGTGAAATGCTTAATGTAATATTGATCCTTATTGATTTATCTTTCAAATGAGACCTCTTTGATATTTATAGGACCTCTACATGGGTAGACGTTAGTAAATTGACACACCATTTCCATATGGCTGGAGAAAAATGACATATAGGTGGTGTTTTGTCTATGAAATTGCTTTTATGCAATTGCATTTTATGCTATTAAATGCTCTGACACCGGTCACCAGACACTGAATATAACAATATAAGTTATATGATGTTGATATTTTCACAGATGTAATGATAACATGGTGTTATTAGAAACGGTTATGGCAACATTGTCTACAGGATGGAAGGACACGGCTCTGGAAGTGAGAGCGATCAGCCTTTCTGGTTTAAGCAACATAAGGTATTTGAAGGAAGACCAGCAGGAGCATTACTTATCCGTTGTGATTTCGGCTCTTTATAATGGACTCGATGATTACCAAGGAAGGTGTGTATAAGCTCCAATACTAATGTTTGTGAAATAATAGCATAATATTATTTGAAATAATGATGAATGAAATAATTAATCACTAACCAAATGATATCTTTATTTCTTTTTCTTTTTTTCAAAATATAATCAGTATTAATTTTTAAGATTAGTAATATAACATCGAGAAGTCCATGTACAATAAAAATACAAAAGAGCTTTATGCAACATATTTATATACATATATGTACATAGTAATTCAATTTAGTATTTTTTTTTGCGAGTGCAGGCGATTTTCTCATTTACCATATTTTTCTGTAATGTCTCTTAATAAAGAAGGATGTTAAATCATTTCTAATTTATATTTCTACTGTGTTAAATCATGATATAATTTTTTTAAACATTTCTCTCATTAAATGAAAATGTGTAAATTAATGTTTTTTAAATAAATGTTATAATGAGTAAATATTATTTTAGTACACTGAGAACAAATATCCCTCTCGTGTCTATGATTGGTCTCAATGGATTGTTGACATTGCCATTGAACAGAGACAAACCCATAAGTTCACTCCCACCAATTTCACAACGAATCAAATCATTTTTCAATACTGAAAATCCTGTTTTGAGAGAGGCATCCATACAATTGTTTGGCGATTTGGTTTCAACAAAAACTTGTGATGTTTTGAGGGAACAAGCTCTAGCACTCTTTCCATGCTTTTTATTGCATTTGGCTGATGACGATTCAAGAGTAATTAAGGTTAGTACATCATTCCTGCCTCAATGAAAATTTTTACATATTATTTTTCTACGCATTTAAAGCACCAAGAAAGAAACTCTATTTTTTTACATGATGGATACATTCCAACAAAAACTGTGTTAAAAGAATCTTAAAAAAGATATACATGTATGTACTTATCCCAACTTTAAAAATGTATGTATGTATTTTAAAATATTTCAATTTCTTTGGAGTCTGGGCCCCTGAACCTACTAGGACAAGAGGACGAAGATTAATGAATGAATTTCTTATTGTTTTTAATTATAAATAAATTTTGGAAATCATATTAGAACAAATAATTCATGAATAAATATAGTACATATTTGTTCTTTTTTGTGGACTGTGTTATTTTTAAATTGTGTAAAAAGGGAGTTGGGTGAATTAATATGTTTATTTTTTATTATGAAAATCTGTGAACATTCAACCAATTAGCATGATTTTTCAATTATGACTATGTATGTACACATGTTCTATACAGGATTAAATGGCCATGCGTGGCGCTTCCGCAATCGGGGGGACAATTCTGGTTTTTATTGTCGGACCTGAAAAGGGCTTTTTGAATCAAGGTGGCTCTTGTATAGTATTTTCATTGACCAGAGTAATCTAATGTCAATATTCTTAGACCAATTGCATATCATGACCAAGGAAGGGGTATACGACACTCTTATGGGTGGGGGATAAATAGTTTAACCGGTTGGATGCCGGCCATACGTAACGTGGAATGTACCCTGTCTGCCTCGCAATTTCGCACATGATTGCTGTTTTTTAGGCACTTTTTTGTGATTTTTATATTCATGTAAAAATCAACAATAATCGCTAAGATGTTGCAGTTACTGATTTCTCAATAAACAGACTTCAATAATTACTCATTCATTAATTATGAAAATAAGTAACGAAATTTACTGTCAGAAATGTATGCACATGTTTATCGAATAAAATCATGGAAGCAATAACACTAAAGATATTGTATTTCAATATTTTCGTTCTAAATATATCAAAGAATATAAAAATACTTAATTTTAACACTATTTTTAACAGATAAATAACACAATTAATGTGCGGTTCGATGATGACATTTGGAAAAAAAAATTGTCCGGTTTGCGCGGCAAATGAGGTTACTTGACAAGTAGAACTCGTTCATTCATTCAAAAACTTGAGATACAACCTTTAGCCTTAAAAAGCTTTAAAAGCTTTAAAAACCCATACAAGCAGGTAAAATAGGCCGAATTCGTATACGTGTCTAGGGAGCACAGATCTTCGCTCTGGCACATAGAGGGTACAAAAGTTTTTGCACAGTTCTGCGCTCCGGTACCCAACCGGTTAAGCGTGTATTTGTAATTTTCTATTGCAAAATACTATTTTCAGAGAAAAAAACTGACATGAAAGCAGACAAATATGCTTATTTTGTTCGTAAAGTCAAACTTCAAAAAAACTCTCCTGTAAAATTGCTTTTTTATGGATATCTTAGTTTACACACGAACCATCAAAATAATAAAGGTTTTTATGGTAAAATCCTAAGATGGAATGAATACTTTGCAGAGTGCTAATATTAACATATTTAATTTTTTAGGCATGCAAACAAACATTGAAAAAAATATCGCCCCTTTTCGGAGCTCAAAAGACCAACAACATGATACAGAACCATCTGATTGATTCGGCCAGACTTCACCTGGTCGACTTCACAATTGATCTGATTAAAAATGCATCAGCTGAGCTTCCTAAATCTGTTCCTCAATTTATTGAAAACACTTTCAACTATTTGAATAGTCCCTGGGATAATATTAGGGCTAATGCAGCCCTTGTCATAGGTTTGTTATTATGTATTTACATCTATTAAAGAAGAGGAAGAAACTTTTTACAAATATGTATTATTGAAACCACATTGTTTCAGTAATACATATTTTTATATATCCAAAGAAATTAAATGATACACAGGGTAATCCCATACCTAGTAGCAAAAAATTTCAGGGAGTCTTCATCATTCAATTTTGAGCAGAAAATTTTCTTTACAGTTAGGGTGAAATGTCGATAGTTTTGGAGTAAGTGACATCAAAGTTTACATTTTATTTTCAATATTTCTGACTTATTTTCTGTAAAACATTGGACTATCACCACATTAATTTATATGGAATATTAAAAATTCATTTGTTTTAATATATATGTGGGGTATAAAAGCAAAGGCAGCCATATCAATTTTTTTTTAAATGTTTTGAATACAGTCACCGAGGATTACTAATTTAAAATGTACTGAATTCTAGATATTATGTATTTATCCCTTCCAAAATTATGTTTCCTATAAATTTATAGGCTATGTTTCCTGTAAAATCTCAAATTCAGCACATTAGTGCACACAAATCAGTGTTCCTCGATGACTTTGATTATTTTGCTGCCTTTGCTTTTATACCCCAAATATCAAATAAAATGACAAAAACCTTACAAAAATTATTTTTCAAATTTCTGCAAGGTTTTAATTTCATTTAACTGTATCAAAGCAAGATAATTTTTAATTTTTGTTAACAATTACTTTCATGATAGTCTAGTTTTACAAAAGATAATCCAGAAAAATTGAATGAAGAAGACTTCTGTGAAATTTTTTCTGCTAGCTATAAGACATCATGTATAAATTTATGATACATAATTTTTTTTTTTTCACATTAGATGGTAAATAAATAAGTAAATAACACAATATAAGTTTTCGGCAAGTAGGAATGTTTAGTGAGTCGTTTTTGACATAAATTACAAGATTGTCATTTATTATGTTGGGTATCAAATGATATGAATGATTTCAATCTACCAGTTTAATCTAAAATACACTTTTAAAGTTGTCAAATCTTTTCAATTTGTTATATTTTATTTGTTATTTTCAGGTGTACTATTCTCAAGTTACAGCCCAACTGATGAAAATTATGAAGATAACAAGAAGCTTCTGATGTCTCGCTTGTTGCAACTTATGAAAGATTCAAATCCAAGAGTGAGAGCCTCCACAGCTACCGCTATGAGCAGCCTTTATCAACACAACGGTTAAAAATTAGTTTTCTCAATAAATCCAAAACACACTGAATCCTAATGAGTTCTTTAAGGGGCTGCACCGCTTTGAGGCCTCAAAAAATATGTTCAAAGACAATTTTCTTTTTTGACGAAACTATTGCACATATAAAATAAAATTTGTTTTATTATCATTTTTCATTAACAAATTATTTTGAAAATTTAAAAATGGCGTAGTTATGTGCTGTCCTGCAAAGTTTCTCCACCGTGACGTGTGCGGCTGTTGGTGATAATCACCAGGGTTGGAGTGAAATGAAAAAAAATATTTTCCTGTTTGATATTCAAAAAAAAATTTGTGCAAATGAGATCAATTTGAAAATATTTTTTTTCCTAAAAAAATCTAAGTTAAAAATTCGTAATAAGCAAACGGAGCATTTTATCAAAAAAATTGTAGATAATTTAATTACTACAATGTGTACAAAACTTTAAAAAAATCGGCCTAATAGTTTTTGAGAAAAAATCCAAGTCTGAAAAAGGAAGTTTCAAGAAAAACGGAAAAGAATTATGTATGTAATTTATTCAAAAATTCATCTAGCTTCAAATTGCTATAAGCAAATTTTTGGAATTTTTTGACGACGGATGAGCAAAAATGATTTTATGAAAATCTCAGGGTAGTGTAACCCCTTAAGCTCCATTTTCAATATAAAGTTATCAAACTTGTCTAATTCTACTTATTCTTTAATGTGGCATTTTTTGTTTTATAGAACTTGAAAAGATAAAAGATTTATTTCGAAACCAATTTTAGGTAGGATTATGTGGCATCAGTGGACAATATCATACTTCTGTGTTGTCTTTTTAGTCATCTTTGGCCTCCTTGGCCGAAATTTCACGTTGGTCCTCTTCTCATTTTATGTGTACAGTAGGTACAATGTGTCTTGAAAAATTTACATAAGATAAATACATACATAATACATAGAAGATAAAGACTCATTATTTCCTGAATGACATATATACCAGTTTTCAAATTGAATCTACAACATTTAGAACTTTTTAAATTAAGTGATCAGAAAATCTTAGGATATAAAATTATTTTTATTTTACATTTAAATTTGATTTATAGAGTATTTACAAATAAGGTAAATGGACCAGATTATTTCAATAGGAATTTTGTTTATTTCATTTGTTAATTTTTCAAAAATAGACACCCTTAAAACATATACCTACTGATAACAAGAGGTTAATAATAAATGTAGGTTATATTTTTAGACCCCAAATAATATGAAGATGTCCATTTGCGCAGAAAGATTTTTTTATAGATAAGTACATATTCGGCCGTATTCCAAAAATAGAAATATTGGGATCTTGAGATTGTTATCCCAACACTTAATAGACGAGAATAATAATAATAATAAATAAAAGAGTAGGTGTCTGTCGGTATTCAGTGTTCGTCACACTCAAATAAGAAGATTTGTATATTTTCACATATCTCTCAAATTAAATACCTTTATTTGCGATGCCCGATGTCTGCAATGCCTTTAGAAAAGTGATTTCTCCGGTGCCTTCTTATCCAGGCGGTCTGGTCTGACAGAGCTTCAAACGTCTTACCGAAGTACCTATCGCAAACGAACTCTCACAATTCTCATGTTTCGACTAAAATTACATGAAATAAGTACTAATGCTGTATTTAAAGCTTTAAAGAAGGAATATTATTTCATATGCACTAATTAATTTCTCCTCCCACAGCGTCCTGATGTGAAATTATGGCAAAATTGTCATTGTAGCGTTGGAATCATATATTTTAACATTTTGACGGATAATTCTTGTGTTGTCTTGTGTCGCATTGTTTCCTTCTCTCTCAAGTGGAAACTGAAAGAAAGAAACACCGACATATCTTTTATTTTTATTCTCATCTATTAAGTGTTGGGATAACAATCTTAAGATCCCAATATTGCTATTTTTAGAATACGGCCGATTATGTTAGTAATCATAAAATAAGTAGTGATTTGTTATATTAGTTATAAAGTTTTATTCTAACTGCCAGGATATGAGATGGTGGGAATGTTGATGAGTTTTATAGGTCATATACTTTTATTTTAACTGTATGCAATAGCGAAGTTAACTAGGCTGAGCTTCTTTTTAGTTCAGTTTTGCTAGGTGATGAAGCTGACATGGTTGGAACATATTTTTAAATCTGTATTGGCAAAATATGTCGCATGCTTTTTATTATTGTTGTTTTAAATACCTACCTATTTGATTTTAGATTATAACAATTTTCATTACGAAGTACATTTTTATGGTATGATTACGAGTTTAAAAAGTAAATGTCAATATTAATTTGTACTGATTGATGATTTACTACTGTTTCACAATTATTTTGCGCATTGTATACTGCACCATTTTAAAGAATCTAAAAATAAATTCCATTTAGTTTTTTGAAGGAATATACGTAGTCAGTAATCTTCCGATGAGACTGAACATTGTTACTTTTGTTTATATATTTTATAGAAATTATTTTAGACTGACTGAAATTAAATGCTTAAAATGAGAGATATTTTCGAGGTTCCTTGGAACAAGTGAAGTTTAATAAAAAATGTCTTCATTCATCATATGTTTTACTACTTGTAGAGGAATAAAAATGATTTTGGGTTAGAAATTTACATAAGTCCACAAGTAATTATTTGAAACAAAAAAATAGTTTGAAAATAGTCCAATCTATGGTTTCAGGATGTGCACATGACCACAAGCTGCATTTCGATCAAGTTGATTGGAAAATTGAAATAATAGTTTAAAGCAATAATTCACTTTGAATGTTTACATCACAAGCATAGTTGTGAAAAATATTCTTAAAAAATAAAATTTAAAAGGAAGATGACATCATTATATCCTATTTATATCTTTTTTCAATTAAAACTGGATTATTTAAGTATACGTAATTGATATAATTTTAAAGCTTAGAAATTTCAGTGATTTTTTTTTACATAATGCTTTGACACTATATAATTGCTATATTTATCCATAACTATAATTGTATTTAAAAAAAATAATGTTGAAAATATATCATTTATATGTACATATGTAATATTATATTACTCCTAATATTATATTTCCTGAAGTGTTTGATCTATATTCTATGAAAGTTTTAATAAAAATAATATTTGAAAATGTGTGTTGATTTTATTGGTTTGATGTACCTACTAGTTGAGAAATCCAAAAAATAAACAGGTTGTGTGCTTTCCACGTGAAACTTTTTTGTTAAGTTATACTTCTTTTATCTTTTATTTTTATTGTAAGGGAAGTTGCACATGCAGCATGTAACATAAATGCGAGACCATGAAGTTAATTGTTAAAGTGAAATTTTATTATACAATGAAACGCGAGACCATGCACACCAGAAGTTAGTCATTAAAGAGAGTAAAATGTGTATATTTCATATTGTTTATGGTTGTTGCGTAACTCAAAAATTTATTCACTTGAAATTAGTGTTCCAATAATATAAATAATGTATTGTCGACCATCTTAAATCGAGTACCAATAACAAAGTTGCTCAATTCAAAAGCTGACGAATGATGTTATTGAATAGAAAATTAGAACTGTTTATTGAATTCCGACTTAAGCTCTGTAATTGACATGCCAAAAAGGGGCTTTGCGTACAGATTTCTGTATTTTATATTATTGTTGATGTTTGACTGTGTTCAGTTGCATTTGACAGAATGTCATCAGTTTGAAAATGTCCGCTGCTAAAATTTTGTGATTACTGTGCGATTGCTGGCGTTAGCGTTTTAATAATGGAGACGACAACATCAATTTCGAAACCTCAGAGGAAGTCGCTATATGGTCATGGTAATGTATATTTTTATTGTTTTATTTAATACTTGGTTTTTTATGTGTGCCAAAGAAGTATAACTTCTTATATACATACTTAAGTACACACATCCACTTTTTTTTTGTTTTCATAGGAAGCAATCACTTGACATATTAGATTAAATAAAATTTTGTATTTGTATAAAACCATGAATTCTATTAAATACAATCCCAACAGGTTTCGTTTAGTTCGAGCTTCATCAGGGCGTATTTAAAACTAACAATAAACGTTAAAGAGTGCACTTTTATATACATAAAGAGGGAGACAAAGAGATATGATACGTCACGATGATGTTCACCTTGTGATCTGGTGGTCAGTGATTCGAGTCCCATTCCAGGATACCAGAAAGTTAGTCTTATTTTCATAGCACAAGCGTTTAGCTTATTTTGAAAATAGTAAGAATATTGATCTATAATATGAATATTGAAACTCTATCTTTATATTACTCTTATTCCTTCAATTAGACATTACTATAGTACAATATGTTTTTTTATCATCAGACCCGACCCTTGATACCAAATGCCAAAGGTAGGACTATCGGACATTTCTAATGAGCCTAAACTCGATGGACATGCTAGTAGAAATGGGTTTGAAAATAACTTTTTTATACTACACCTGGAGAAAAAAAGCAAAGCAATATATTTGCCACTGATATTGAATATAAAAATTAAATATTTTTATTACACTAAATATAACAAAAAAACTGAGATAGGTCTCTTTCGTGTCGGACCTGGGTCGCAGAGGATTTGTTCTGCATACTGCCAGGGTTTTCTAGAATACCCGCATACTGAGAACTATTTACAACTCCTTGGTGCGAAGTAGACTCGAGAGTGGTTTGATGATTTGGGGGCCACATCAGAGCAAGTACTCTCTTATGGTGGAAAAAGTCCAAAAGAAGTTTCTGAGATATCTCTACATGAGAGCATTATCCTTAGCTCTACCCAACCGAGTTTCTCCAGGGTATGCTTCGCTATAATAGTTTAGAGACTAGAAGGAATGTGTATTGATTACACATTTTTATTGATTGTTGTGGGGTATGATCGATAATGCTGAAATTATGCAGAGCATTGGTTTGTATGTTTCTGATAATTACCTTAGACATCGTCAGCATAAATTGTTTTACAAAATATACAGGACCAACCTGCCGATGGTTATGCCTGTTGGAAGAGCTAACAATATCGCTTTGGGTATTGATATATTCCATGTGTCTGAAGAGGTTTTCCGTAGCTGAATTTTCCTACACCTTTGACCAGATTTTATGATATTTTTATTTAATTAAATATTGTTATTTTCATATATATACTTTCATAATATGTATGCCTTGAACACTTAGTTTTGTACACATTATTAAATAAATTGAATTGAATGACCATTCTTCTTTAAGGAGGAATACCTACCTAGACATTTTGATTTTTTTTAAAATTTTCTTAAAGCATGAGGCCTTAAGAATGTCTGGTGAAAATTTCAGGCAAAAATTCGAGAATATAACAAAGTTATAGCTGATAATAGTGGCATCTCTATGTTGAATACGAGCCGCGCCGCACGGCGCCGCGCAACACGCAGCTAGCTGCCAGGTAATGGAGGTCACCATGGAGGATCTTTTTTTTGGCACTCAACAAAACCCAAGAATTTTCCGCCAATGTTGGATATTTTTTTATAAAAAAAATTTAACATATTCTTAAAAGTATGTACTTTCACGTAGAAAGAATATCAATACCATAATTTAAATAGGTTTACTTTAAAAAAATCTCAAAAATTGCCTTTTTTCGTTCTTTGTAGGTAGGTATTCCCCTTAATTATTTGGTTAACCAATTAGTTCGTAATTCAAAATAATTTTTAGACCATTGCACCAAAAATAAATACATTTTAAGTCACATAATTCAATTTTTTTTCATTAAGTTATAAAAAACTATTAATCTGCGCGGCCTTTTGATCACGCTACCATGTAGGGTGTCCTTTATGTATTACCGTGTGAAATCCATTTAATTTATGTATATTATGTCGCGATCTCTAAAATTGGGGAATCCTTTACGTGCTTTCTTCAGTTGGCTGCTTTGATATGCGCGGATAGTTTTAATTTGCGCTAATTCCTTGTACTTGAATGGATGTAAAATTGTTTTTCACTTTTTGTAAATCTTCTGTAGTTCAATTATTTTTTCTAATAATTGTAATTTGTGTTGTTAAAATGTTTAATTTTCCTTGGAAGTAGTTATTTATTTTTAATTGAACGCTGGGTCCGGGTCCCGCATAATTCGAAATGTTTTTTTGGGTCCCTTGAATTTCGGGTTAACGAGGTTCTACTGTTTTAGATATTTCTCCTTTTAAATCCATTATTCACTCGAAATTGAGATATACTGTTGATGAACATACAATATTACACACTGTTTCTCCACAGTCCTGAATTTCTGAGACAGTTGTCTTCAACTAGCTAAAAAATGAATTTACAAACTTTTATTGCCGAAATTAAAAATGATTAAATGTTAAGGTTTTACTTATTCATCGTCTTCATTATTGTTGGCTCTAGAATACCTGGTGGGTCTTGACCTTCTCAAGAGTCTCCCTCCACTGATCTCGGTCTTGCGCCAGATCTCCTCACTTTTGGATCTTCGAGGCAGATATCAACGGCTCCTACGTATAATATTGTAACCCACAAATCGAAGATTTTGAGTTTTTTGTGAATACACATATGTATTTAATTATATCTTTAATTCCAAGAAAGAAAAAATATATTTTGCAATTAATAATGTTTTTTTATTATATTTTTTTTCTTGGTATTAAAGATACATATAATTAAATACATATGAAATACACAACAAACTCAAAATCGTCGATTTGTAGGTTACGATATTATACGTAGGAGCCGTCGATATATCTTTGGATACATTATCACTACATATTATTTTTGCTTTTATAAGCTCCTTTGCCCTATTGGTCTTGTATTTAGCAGGGACTTCGGTGTTTGGTACTCAGTTATTCTCTCCACATAACCCAACCGCCGAATCCAATTTCATAAATTTTGTGTTTTACAATATTTTGCAAAAAAACCCCATTAATATTGTTTAATTCTTTATTAAAATATGGCACTTTAAAACATGTGTATTCTTTTATAACTTCCAATTCCAAATTTATATTGTTGCGCCTCCAAAATAGGATCTTATCAAGGACAAGAAGCATTTAATGTGTTAGTGTCATATTTTACGAAAGCAATTTTGCTGATATCACATATTGTCAAAGTTAGTATTCTGATTTTTAAAGTGCAGGATTCCTGATTTTGGAGGCACAAGATAAGGCAAAATGTAGAAGAAAGATATCTTTTTGAAATTATAATTTACAAAAAACCAATGTGGTCTCACGGCGATCGTTAATGCAAGCAAAATTCAGTGACGAGCACTTTTTCTCATAGCTTCCCTGCCATTTTGTATGACAAAGGTAAATTAAAATTTATTTATTAAGATGACATTTGATGTGCAATAAATTAATTATTTTATAAATTACCAAACCAACAATATTCTAGGCTTTACTCGTTTGAAGCTGTACGGAAATGTGGCATAATTATTTTTTTCAAAAATATTGTAAAGTGAATAAATTACCTTTAAAAAATAAAAAAACATTTTAAAATTGGTTAATAGTCTTCTTGAAATTAATGTTTTAAAAGAGACAGTTTTGCATGGTCTTTTCAACCTGTTTTTACACAGTTAACAACTTTTAACTTCAATTAATTAAAATAATTTATATTTTTCTTTTGAAATCATAAAAAAAAATCGAAAAATTATTCAGTATTCCTGATTTCAGCTATGTAATCAATACATAGAGCATGTAAGGTATAATACCTATCTACATGAAATGCAAGAGAAAAGGTGCTCGTCATTGCTGAATTTCACTGCATTTCCGAACGATCGCCGGCCTCAAAGTGATGTGAATTCTTTCAGCTTATTCATATTAATTTGCTATACAATTTTGGTATACTATTTACCAACTTTGTGACAATTTTAGAAATACTATATTTGTTCTGTATTTTTTTAATTCTACTAATATAAAATTTGCATAATAAAACATACATGATATAAATAAAAGAAATATATGTAAATTCATGTTACAAGTTAAATATCTTCATGGGAAATATATTTTTAAGTGTGAATTTTCCAATATTGATTATTTTCTAACATGATTATTAAAAATAAATGCTAATTTCGATGTTGTACATATGAATTGCAAACAAACAAATCAGTTGAAATTTAATGAAAGTGGGATGACTCCATTATACATTATCTGATCTCAACAAATAACAGTTATTTCCCTAAATATGAGGGGTACTTGAAAAAAAATCTATCTGACATCTAAATGTGTACATATGTATACTCATTACAAATGAGTGGGTTGCTTCAATCTGCATGTTTAATAATGTAGTATGAAACTTTTGTCGTTAAATATCGCAAGACAAATTCAGTCTCATTTCTAGAGTAGAATGAGTATACCACGTTGGATAAAAGTACAAGAGCATTTGAAATTTGAGTATCGCTCCCGTTATTAATTTTTCTTAACAAAAAGTGGAAAAACACCAGTGTATATCATAAATTAAGGGTGAGGTGTATCGGAAATTTGCACTATCAATTTTTAATAAAACTTTTAGAGAAATTAATTCTAGTAGACCATAGGAAGATATAGACGTACCACTATAACTTGGCGTGCGAGGGAGGGCTTCCCTATTGCCTAACAGAAGTTGTCAGGGTGTAAATTTATTACACAATACATAATGTACAGAATGTTCGGTGACCGGTGTCGTATTAAATATAGAAATTTGGTCGGGCAGCACTAAAGAAACCGTGCAGTAATGGCGGCCGTTCTATCTGTCAAACTGTTAGACGGTAATATTGGTCCATTATCAGCTTAGCAAAACTTTAATACTTCACTTGCACCATCCCGGACTGTTAAGGATGTTTTGGACATAATAATTCAGTGTATATTGGTTATCAAGATGTCACAGCTCCCGACCAAACACAAAATTGAACTAAATGACAGGGCGAGGGGTTACCGCCGGGTGCGGGCGGGGCGAGTTTTAGTTCAAAATTCGCCGCACGCCAAGTTATGTTGGGCAAGCAATACATATTCTATAGATCGGTTAAGAAATAGTTGATGAGATTATTTTATGCATAATTGGACACGTTCAGGACTTGTTGCGAAACATGGGACTGAATTTATTTAAAGATGAAAAACAAATTCATGAAAAACGTGCTTCTGAAAGTAAGCAAAGGTGAAAATCAAGAAATTTAATATGAAATCACTGGCTGTAGTTGATAAATTTTAATTCTGCAGGATATTGCTCCTATTTGTATATAGTATATGTCAAATTGCATGGGAAAATCGGTTTAGAAAATATAAATTATTCACACTGCGGTTCTCTGTGCTCGATTCAGCTCACTGTAACTATATTCATTTTGCAGTTTGGAAAAAAATATTTTTTGAATGATAATGTAATGAACAGTACTGTTAAAGTACATCTATATTATTGAAGCTTTATCATTGTAAATTTAAAAACATACGGAAGATGAAGACTATATTTTTTTAAATATTTCCTAGTACCGTTTTTATGTCAGCTAGATCACTTTTCATCCACATATCGCAGATGTAAAAATAAATTTATAGAGCCAATACCCGTGGACAAAAATAAATAAGGTGACTTTTTTCTGCATTCTCACACTTACTACATTGAACATGTTGCCTTTTCTCATAAGGAATGTTTAGTTTATTAAAATTAATAAATTTCTGAAGATAGTTTTTAATTTAATAATATTTTTTATTCCTTGGAGCGATCGTATTGCTAAATAATTGATCATCAACAGAGTCCCATAAATATTCTTTTAATATCTTGGGACTATGGGATACGATACATAAAATTACATGAAATGTTAAAAAACTTTAACAAATAAAATAATTATATAATCATTAATAATATTAATATGTATTATAAATAGTTTTTAATACATAACATTTTTAATACAAAAAAATACACATAATTATGTACATTTATTTCAAACATACTATATAAATCATAGAGAGTAACGGCGACAATCTATTGTTTTCTCAATTAAGAAAAATAATACATAATATGACAAAACTATACTGGCTCTCGTATAGTTGTGTTACTATAAAGGCAAGTAATGTTAGTTATTAAACTCTGTTATAGTACAAAAAGGCAAGAATGAAACAGTTAGTATAAAGATTTTTAATAAAAAATTTATAAGTTAGAATATTTTAAAAGTTACTTCAAATACAGATATTTAATTACACAACTATGTTACAGGAACCCTGAATATTAAATATGTGATGATCAAAATTCAATGACATGTAGCATAAAAAGCTTTAGCCAAGAAAAAATAGGAAAGTATACATTAAGTAAATAGAATAACACATTTTCAATTGTGGCAATTAATTTTTAAACATTCACAACCTTTCCAGTGCAAATTTTACTAGCCTCAAAACACAACATTACAAGTGGGTGATATCACAATTATTACTTTAATGGTATTCTCATAAATCTTATAAGTACTTTAACTAATCACAAGTCACAATGGTCCAACAGATAAATATAAAACTTAAGAAATTATAAAGTCATATAATTTTTTTTTGTGAATACCTACATATTATGTAACATTACCATTGTTAAAAAAACTCAATTTTATATCAAATGAAAATGAAAAATATTGACGCATTAGAAGTAATCCTCGCTAAATAATAAATGAATTAATTAAGACAGTTCGGATGTGAGTAACAGAAGAAGATGAAAAAGAGAGCTTATATTGCTTGCCCAACGTAAATTGGCGTGCGGCGACTTTGGAACTAAAACCCGCCTCGCTCGCACCCGGCGGTAACCCCTCGCCCTGTCATTCAGTTCATTCTCGTATTTGAGCGTGAGATGTGAAATCCTGATTTCCAATATACATTGAATTATTATGTCCAAAACATCCAAAACAGTCCAGGATGGTGTATGAACAATTGGCAATGAAGAATTAAATTTTTGCGAAGCTGAAAAAGCAAATAATGGACCGATATTACCGTTTGACCAAATTTCTATTAAAGGCTCTGATACCGATCACTGGACATTCTGTACATTATGTATTGTGTAATAAATTTACACCTTGGCAACTTCTGTTACGCGACAGGGACGCCCTCCCTCGCACGCCAATTTATACTGGTACGTCTGTAGCACCAGGCATAAAAGACGTCCAAGAAAGATCTAGCATGAAATGATTGAACCGATATTAGAATATGATCCTACTGAAACTGACAAAGAGAAATCGATGATTGTTTGTAAGTTGAATATGGATTAGAATTGAATATCAAAATGTAGTATTTTATTATTTACGTAGCCCCAGGAAATAGGAAGATGGTAAAAATATGTTTTGGCTTATTTCCATTTTCGATAAATGATTGTAAGTAAAAATTGCTTATATGTCACTTTACTTACAATATGACAATTTTTTTTTTTAAATAATTATATAAACTAAAATCTTGCAACATCCTAAACATCTAGATTACATATGTTCACACCTCACTATCTGGTAAGTAGGTTTTGCTTCTAATGCGACAATGTAGACAAGATGATGATTTAGGCAAAACATCTGCACAAATGAATCTGTAGGCAAAACAATATATCCTCTTTCCGGTCCATCCTAAGCACAAAGATTTTTATTTTCAATAATCAACTGCCCCTTTGTCGCAAGATTACAAAGTTTGCTATAAACATAAATTGTACAATAAAACAGTAAATGTTTAACCGCAGACTTCTAATTAGGATTACTATTCAAATTCAACAATACCCAACAATTAGTATACAAAGTAAATTCAATGAATTATTTAAAAAAATAAACTGACAAATTTTACCATTTTTAAAAAGGAAATAAATAGAAAGAAGTCTTCTGTACAGTCAATCTGGAATATTGTTAAAAATGTGATTTTTTGTATAAATATAGATACCAAACTATTACAGAAACTACAAAAGCTTTGATAAAAAATATTACTTAAGAAATCAGACAAAATATATGCATATGTTCATGTACAAATTTAAGTAGAAAACAATTTATTATTTACTGGTAACAGTGGTCTTATTATTGAAATGTAGATATTCATCTCTGTGCTTTAGGATAACATTACATACACAAAATTAAGCTACATCTGGGAAATATCATTTATAGATATTACAAATAAATTGTACATTTACAAAAATAATTTATTAAAGTATGTATATGAATACTTTTCAGACTCTATTTCAAACAGGCACATCAAATGATCGCAATATTAGGGATGTAAGGGTTTGTCATTAAATTAATTACAACATATAATAATTATATTTATGATACTGATAAATTTTAAAAAAATATCCTAACATATTATGAGAATAGTTCGGTAGGAGTCATATTTTCTCTCATCACATTTTAAAACAACTACTCAATCAATCTGATTGAGGGGTGTAGCTTTGTGTTAACATGAGCTACAAAGTCTAATTTGATCAAAGTTCAGCTTTTTTGTTCATTCATCAGATGTCTGAGAGCATTCTGATTATTCTAATACCATTGGCTATTTTTACAATTCAAAATATTTGGTTCAATTTTATTTTTGTGCATTGTGGTGGCCGGCATGCCCATTACCAAGACCACAAGCTATGAACAGGGCTTTCATAGTGACTCAAATGAGAATAGACAATGCAGTATTATAACACGAAAACTATATTGGATACGTGCATGAGAACCTAAGACTTTATTTTACAAATATTAAGAGGCACTTATGAAGTTGTCGATGAAACTGTTGACCATATATAAATTACATGGCTAATTGAGTAATCTGTTTATTCATTAGTATTATGTTTAATTTATTGAAAGCTCGAATTTTTTTTTAGTAAAATTATAGTTGTTACGAAGGTCAAATAGGTGCCAAACTCTAAAAGAATAACAAAATTTTCATAAAATAAAGACTCTGGTATTTGTGATATGCAGTACAATGAATATTTATTAAATATAGCCAAGGCATACACCATAGATATCAGTTGCATCATAAAAATTAACAACCACCCTATATTTTATGCTTGTTTACATGATAAACAAGTGCCTATTTTATGTAGAGTCCATTCACTTAAGGTAAGCCTTTTGCATTAATGTGAGTAACAGTCCGTTTACAAAATCTCGTAACATTCTTTTTTTGAGTAAATGATAGACGCAAAAAATATATAAATAGTATATTACTTTCTTAACCTGAAATTAGCATATATGTATTATAAAAAAACTATATTTCGTTTTTTTAATCCCCAAATAATAATTATTTTAAAATCTATTCGTAACTGTAACTAGAATCCAATAACTAATCTAATTTCGTTTTCAAAATTAGTATGATTTCAAAATTGTTAAATAAAATACTCTGAATTAGATTTTTTTTTTTAATTTCATGATTGTTTTAAATATTTCAGTTTAAGTATAATTAAAACTTGTAAGTGTATCCACTATTGTAAGGTATATGTCATTAGTATTAATCAAAATATATCATTCTCTATGCAACAATGTCCATCACTAATGCTGCCACATGGCTCAAACAATAATGAGGTATAGGAAGCAAAAAAAGCAAAATTCTCTATTTTATTTCTATCACTAATGTTATCAAGGTGCTACGCTACTCTGGATAGCGCTGTTCTCACAGCCTTAACTGGCGGCCGAAATATATAATAAAATTACGTTATTTTGGACAGATTATGGCTTTTAAAATAAATATACAAGCGGGTATAATTGTGGTTAAGTAATTTCGAATTCTTATAGTTAATTTTAATCAGATAAACTATAATCGTTTGTATCGGACTCCGAATCCTCGTCTAAATTCATATTAAATTGATCAAAGTCTGTGACTGCATCCATTTGAATATCCTTCGTCGCGTGCTCAGTTTCAATTATTTTTGTATGTCAGCAAACATTTTTCCATTCGCTGATGGTTATTTTATCAACTTTTTCCATTTTATCTTTATATAACTTATCTTTATATAATTCTTCGAGATATTTATATACATTTAAAACTATCACCTTTGTTTGACCTGAAAGCGATTTCTCCTTTCCTAATTTAAAAATATTCGTGATTTTGTAGTCACCGTATCTTTAAGCGAAAAATATTAAACAAAGAAACGACCGCTCTGCTCGCCGGTCAGAGTGCTACTGGAGCGGCCAATGAAGTTAGTTTAAAAAACTAATACAATTTTCTTCAATTTTTTCACACTATTCAAAAGGCTTACTTAAAGTGAATGGACTCTATATACATGGTGAATATGTAAAAAAATGTTTTATTTTATTTTAATATATCATTTATTATAACAAAGTAAATAAAATAAAATAAAAAATGTAATGCTTCAACATTCTTAAAATGTGCATAATTATTAAATTGTTATTATTATCATTAAAATTTCCAAACATCACATTTCAAATGCACATCTCTAATATTTTGCTTGACAATAACACAACTGGATAAAAATTATAATATGTACATAACTAAGTGTCAGTAACAAATTGGAATATAAATGTTTTCATAACTTTATTGTGAAATTATTTTATTTTTATAAAATTGTTATAATTTTTTAAGAAAATGTTACTTATTATTATGTATGTGTGCGTATTGAATAATATTTTTAAATACTTAAAACAATCTATTAATATATTATGTAAACTAAAATATAACAAAAACTGGTAACTGTAGGTACTTGTGCAATGTACAGTATAATATATACAAATAAAAAATTCCACATCCACGGTTTAGTTCCCAAAATAACTACCCTTTATTTGGTGACAGTCTTGTAAGTAAAGTATATTTTAATTATTGTTAAAAACAACTTCTTCTCACTATATTCTCATTCTGCTTCTGAGCAGAACTACTCCAAATATAGGAGGGGAAGCAACATTGGGATTAAAACCAGATTATATAATGCTCTCCATTTTAATCCCTTATAATTTAAATTACTTATAATTAGATATAATATGTTATTAAATTTAAAAATTAATAAGGAACATGAAACGGCTAAGAAATTAACAGCAAACTAATGGTGGGACCACTTTAGTAAGAGTGATACTCTATAGATACCTAATGACCAACGGTAGATATTTATTAAAAAATACTCTCTTCAACAATTTTATAACTGGAATAGATATCAAAAATAATTATAGCAAAATACATTAAAAAAATTTAATGAGTGAAAAGAGAGTACATAGCAATAAATATTTTTGGATGATTCAGATTTAAGTAATGACGGAACAAAAAATTTCGAAAATTATACATTTTACATGAAAACCTAAAAATGTGTCTGTGAACATTAAACGCAAATTTGAAATACTGATCATTATTGTCAAATTGAAAATATCCTGAAAATGGGATATATATGTTATTATCACATTATTTTAATAATGCAAGTTACTCCTTTTATTATGAATCATACTTTTTTTCAGTTTATAGAACAAAAAATATATGAAAAAAAAACAACTTTTCGGCGAAGATTTTTTTTTTAAATATACGAGGGTAATATAAATGAATACCCATGTTAGACAAGGAAACACATTTTAAAATGATTATTTTTATTTATTATTCCAATAAATTGTATTATTGGAGAAATAAATAAAAATAATATAGTAAAACCCTTTGATTCGAACCCCGCTAATTCGAAGTTCGCTATAATTCAAAATTTTTAAAACCCAGCCCTAAAATGTGAATTTCATAGTAGATTAACCCCGATAATTCGAAGGCCCTTTATAAAAATACTTCTAGGCTCCTTGCGCCATAAATCAATACATTAATTAAATTTTACCAAATTGAAAAAATAACATGAAAAAATCAAAAAACGCCCTTTCAAGGCAGAAACCGATAAAAATATTTTTTTATGATCAGAAAATCACAGATATAGCAAATATTGGTTATAATGGGGAAATTTCGTTGGTCTGCTGGTGCTTGCTATAGCTGAGTTCGATTTAATTTTTTTTTAGTTATATTTTGTTGATGAAATTTATTGAAAAAAATACTGCTGAGAAAGAAATCTCAAATTCTAAAATTAATAATAAAAAAAATCGTGGTCAGTGGTTCGAGCCACATTCCAGGACACAAGCAAGTTAGTCCTATTGTCATAGCACAAAAGCGTTTAGCTTAGTTTGAAAATAGTAAGAACATTGATGGGACACGTAATCCATGTTTGCATGTCTATTTTTATTAAAAATATATATGTTTTATATTATATTTTAGTATTAATGTCAGCGCTACAATCATGTACAATAAAGAGAATTATTTTAAAAAAAATGAAAATTATCAATTCTCTAAATTAACTAAAGTGTATCATTTAAAAAGAAAAACCTACCATAAGCAAATACAAACACGCATTTGAAACTGTATGAATGTTTAACAGAGGAGTATAATTGAAAATATAATAAAACAAAATAAAAAATTTCAAGCACAATATTCAAACTTATTCTGAAAATACCAACTTTGTTATTTTGGGGGTTGTCACCTAACACTCAAAAGTAGACAAGAAGTAGATTTACAACAGTCCGCCTTATTCAGTGATTACTACCTCAACACTGAAAAAAAAATGCCAATTGTAATTTTAGATAAAACCCTTTTATGTGATTTATGTTGATTGAGGTAAATGTGAAGTATAAGTGATTTATAAATAATATAATTATCATTAAAAACCCAAGATAGGAAGCAGAAACTGCACGCAGTTTTTATGTGTGTGTGTATATATATATATATATATATACAAAATGGTACAATATCACTTTTCAACACCTAACATTTGCGCAGTAATGGAAAAAACCCAATTAAAATAGGTATATCGGTATATACAGGGTTTCCGGATCTCGACGTCAAGCCGAAATCGGGTGATAGGCCAAGTCATAATAGTCTCTACATTTCTTTCTTTATTTTATCTTTTCTTTATTCTACCACACTGCAGCCAGCATTACATTCACTTCTAATTTGTAAATTCCTCACTCTATCAACCGAAGATTTTCAGCACAAGCGCCTTAGTGACTGCATTCCCACTGCATTCAGTCTACTTTCATTCATTTTTTGCCAATTCCAGGCTTCACCCATAAATCAGAGTTGCCACTAGAACGCCATTATCTGACGCTAGTCATGCTTCCTTTGACGGATTCTTAATGGTCTAGTCACAATGATAGAAATGTTTACATTTGACAAATGTCTTGACGTTTCTCTATTTTTGAGTGTTTTGGCAACAACCCCAAATAACAATCTTATTATTTTCAGAATATGGCCGATCATAATAAAATGGCTGGGCAATTTTTCTGACTGGTGAGCCATAAAAAAAACACGATTTTTTGATAGGCTGTTTTATATTTGGAATTTTTTCTCATTCCTATTTGTAAATAGATATTAGTATAAAATAATTATGGTGGAACGTATTATGGGGTGTCTACAGACAAGATTTGGTTCTCTGAGGGCAGATAAAACTTGGTATGTACTGCTTACGTCATTCTACTCTACAGCAAAATATATCCGGCAATAATCCATAGCTTGCTTCTGATTCAACTTACACGCTTTCAAGACATGCTTTGCCTTCGAACATAATGCTCAGGTAATGAAATCTCTTACTCTGAAAAAAAAAAAGCTCTTGAAATGATCTTCAGTTAATCTACACTAAATTTAACTTTGTAATACAAAAATATTGAGTTATTTATTACAACTATAGTTTTGAGAGGAGCAGTCCCTCTCATCGTCAGGTTTATTAATTAATAATGGCAGGTTTATTAGGATGCTTCAAAAATGTATGAAGATTTTGAATTATTATTTTTCTATGAAGCACTCTTTCGTGTCTTAAAACTTTTCAAATTTCTAAGGGACTTTTAGGGGTCACTACCAGCTGTGTAATTTATTTTTAGCAAATTTTTACGAAAATTTAGTTAAACTTTAGATTAAAATCAATGAAATAATTGAAAAATAAAAATAAAATGTGTATCATTTTTTTGCTATTGAAAGCATATAAAAGTGAGTCCCAATAAAAAAAAAACCTTCAATTTTTTGAAGCACTCTAATGTGTATATTACAAAGCTTTATTTATTGCGAATTAAAATAATCACATTCATCCGTATTCTGAACTAAGCAATATTGCTATTTCTGTATCTTGACTGTTATTGTATAACATTGTCACACCGTTTTTTTGACATTTTGTCTTTGACAGGTTTGAAATTGATAAATTCAATCAATTAGAAAGCTCATTATTAATAATTGTGAATAATTCAACTTTGTTTACGTTTTAGAGATTTCTGATTAATTGAATTCATTAATTTCAAACATCTCAAACTTAGAAAAAAAGAAAATGGCGGCAATACAATGTCAAGATTGGGATAAAGATCTGACATCCCAATATTGCTATTTTCAGAATAGCACAGATTTTGCCACAAAGTAACTGTCATATTTAGTTAATGTTTTAAATTAAACTGCATTTTTTTATAATCAATAGAGTGCTGAACTGGGAATATATATGTACATCTAGTGCATTACGGAACCTAATAAAATGTACAAATTTAACATCAACTTAATATGTAAATATAATATAGGAATCAATATTGTAAAATATCAGACTCATAAAATGCTGGATGTTGAACATATTGACTGCCGATCACGCATTTGTGCGTGGTGATGGGAGTGAGAGGAGACGATCATGCATTTACATATGATAACTGCATACTGTTGTCACAAGTAAAACGTGATCGGCACCCTGCGCACTCCCGTTGCGCGGGATCGGCAGTCAATGTGTTAAATCAACCAAAAATCACTCGGCACCCAGATGGCCCACTCCAGCACCAAAGTTCAGAATATTATGTGCTTTAAAAGGCGTTATAAAAGCAACACAATAAATCGTCAAATGCACGTCAACACAATACCCATTATTTCTGTAATAAAATGTTTTATATACAGTAAAAGCTCTTTAATACGAAATTCAGGGGACCGAAATTCAACAAAAATATTCGAATTTCGAATTAGGGAAGTAGAATTAGTAGGAAGTTTTTAAACCATCAACACACTTTCTAAACATTTCCAAGTGTACAAACAAATGCATTTTTTAACATGTATTTTTAAACACATTTATTTGGCCAATATTGCATTCATTTTTGTCAGTTGTTTCAATAAAATTAAAATAATTTACTTTGATATGTGATCTTGAGACATCAATTCAATTTTAAAACAGAAAAAATGGAAACAGCAAATATTGTACATCACTTCACTGCGCTTTTCAATTTTGGCGCGATTTTTTAGAATTGTTGAAACATTCGAATTGGCGATACCATATTTTACGCAATCTTGCCCTTATTTGTACGTACATAGTTTTGTACGCGCTGCGAACTGACGCCATTTTAATTTGAAATAAAATAAAATAAAATGCGAAAATAACTAAAATCTAACACGTGAACGTAATAAAATGTCT
Organism: Agrypnia vestita; assembly: GCA_016648135.1. Taxonomy (NCBI): domain Eukaryota; kingdom Metazoa; phylum Arthropoda; class Insecta; order Trichoptera; family Phryganeidae; genus Agrypnia; species Agrypnia vestita. The sequence continues at coordinate 67,413 of JADDOH010004592.1, forward strand.
AATATTCTTCACACTTATCAAATAACAAAAAATATATTACAATCGTAAATGAAGAGACTAAAATATCGAAAGTTTTCACGGAAATCATAGATAAAAGCACAAAAAAAAGTCAATGACATAATGTTTTCACGCGATATATTTTCAATCTTAATATAACACAAAGATGTAACAATTTAAAACTCCAAAACTGGCGACAAAACTTCAACCAATCTCGTCTTTGGCGGGATATCATAAAACAGCAGTAATAAGGGTACGCGCGCACTAGCGTTTTTTCGCCGCGCGGCGAAAAAACCTGCGACATTTTGACGCGCGGCGAAAACAGCAGGCACGCGCACTACGGCATAATGCCGCTGATCATTTACGGGCAGTTCTTTAAAATATTTGGTGAACTTAACGAAAAATTCTTCCAATATTATCGAATGAATAAAGAATGTTTTTATGAACTTTTAAAACTAGTTGGACCTTCTATCACATATAAAAATACTCCATTCAGAAATGTTTAATGTTTCTATCACTATATTCTTTTGAAGTGATATCATACAATGGTGGTCTTCTTTCAACTTTCGTAATTAGCATTTCAATATTAAAATCTTCATCTAGATCAGCAGAATTATTGCTTGTAGCCCATTGTTCTTTCACATAAAATATATGGTACAGCGAAACAGCGCGTAGCGCGCGCGGTCATGACTTTAAAAAGATGCGTTTTTTTGCCGCTGACCGCCGCGCCGCAAGAGAGTTGTAACATTTCACCGATTTTTCGCCGTTGCGTTATTTTGCCGCTAAGTGCGCGCACTACGATTCAAAAGCCTTTGTTACAACACTGCGATGCGACATTATGCCGCAGCTAGTGCGCGCGTACCCTTAAACAGCCTTACCCTGTGCGCGCGGCCACGGCTAGTTGGGGATGTTTTATGACTTTTATTACTGTCATATAGATGATCAAAGGCCTGTGAGCGGTCATTTCCGTCAGCGCAGGTATAAAAACACTAGCAAATAGTGAGAAAATGTTAACATTTACACAAATGACTTTTGTGTCAAATTTCATAATTTTGTCTGAAATTTTTTCGTATTTGGAATTAGCCATTTTTTCGAATTATAGGAAGCATTTTGTATGAAAATTCATTTGAGGGGGATAAAATATCATTAAATTTTTCGAATTATACCGAATTTCGAATTATAGTTGTTTGTATTAACGAGCTTTTACTGTATTATGAAATCAGTTATCCAGAGGTAAAAGAAAATAATTTTTGAGACCACTTATTAATATTTTTACCCACCAATAGTTTAAATTATTCATTATTATTTTAACCATACTTTTACGAATGAAATTATGTAACTATATATTTAACCAAAGTGTGAAAAATTACATCTTTTTTAAATAAAAAAATTCACAAACCTTTAGTTGAGCAAACACATAAAATTCATCAAAACTGCTTCAGGCTTATTTCATTTAAACACACCGCAAGTACAAAACAATAATGAATTAAAAATTTTGACAGATATATCTTAAATCATAATTGTATACCAAAAAAAAAAGAATATATGATGTCAAAAGACTGGGAGATTTAAAAATAAATAAACCACGACCAAAACTCATTGACACATTGGAAAATTTTAAATTTACATATTTGATCGTAATATTATTTAACTAACTAAAATCGGAAATTTCAAACTAATGGTCATATTAAGTATTATAATTTTACACACACTTATTTGGTTCCTCAAATTATGGTCCCATGGAAACCACATCACGACATTGTTATATTCATAGACAGGAAAATGATTATAACGCTTCACATCTTTCAAAAAGGCACCATTCATTTTACAGTGAAATGTCTGAACAGCAACAGCAAAGTAATGACAAATAATTTAAAATATGTTCACAGATATTAATCAGTCCTATAAGCACAATGCCTCGTTTCCAAGTACGAAAATAAACCGAGCACATTAAAATTAATTTTAATTACATATTATCTACAAAAAACATAATACTTAATTCTGTGTTTATTTATACTCATACAAAAAATATAGGGGATATATGAATTCTGAATACCTAGTACTTTGATAGAATCCATTACACATAGTGAATACACATATTTATAGTAAGTATGGAATATGGCGTGTTGTTCTGACATTTCACAGCAAAAAATTTCACTTATAAGCTCTGGTTTACATACAAAAATTAAATATAATATTCTCATCCATAAGTGAAAAATTCTGCCCAAATGGGGCAGTGTGGAGAGGCAGGCCCCCCCCATGTCCAGCCACGCGGAATGGCCAAGTGACTGAGCCCACTACGAACAATTCCCGATCTATCAGCGTATAGCTTGAGGCTATCCTGCGGCACAAGCATGCCGGCGCGCCCACTGACAAGAGGCGCTCCACCCGACGTGTCCACAAAAGTGCTGCACGCCGGATCTATCACAGATGTATAACACGATGCTAAGTCTGTAAAAATAAATATATATATGTGAATAGAAAAGTGAATTTTTTAAAATGTGATATTTAATGCAGAATCGTTGTGGAAAGATGTTTTAAACAATTAAAATAAAATAACTAGGTATTTGACCATGTTTTAGCAACTACTCTAATTAATAAATCTAATACATACTACTAAAATTAAAAAAAGTGCCGGCATTGAATTTGCAAAATGGGTATCTGCTGCTTAGGAAAAACTCCAGAATCAATAGTGGAGTACTTATGAGTGAGCATTGAAAACGATATTGTGTAGAAAAAAAATAAAAAAAAACAATCAAGGACTCGGAAATAAGCGATTCAGAAAAATCGGAAACTGACGTTTCTGATACTGACGATCAAAGTGCATAAATATGTAACATATTTTTCATTTTTCCAATAAAGTTTATTTTATATTTTTACCACAATAACAAAGTTTAAAAAAATATTCAGTTTTTATTTCTATTTTAGAAAAATAAGGTTGCATCTTATAATCAATATAAAATATTTTTATAAACAAATTGAGAATTTTCTAAACAAAATTTTTCAATTCAATTCATTTTTTTTAAAATTAAACCAAATAATAAGAAAATCTGTGATTTACCTTCTACATTCTTTAATGAATGAAAATCTCCAAGTACAACTACATTTTTCCAATTAATTAATAGTTCATCAATCATCTCGCGGAGTATAGTTGTACTGTACTCTGAAATCTCTCCAGTTAAATAACAATTTACCAAAATGATATGTGTTTTATTAACTTTACAATCTGAAACAAAAAATTAACAAATATTTAAAAAAATCTGCAGTATAATACATAAGAACACTTGTTTGTACATTTTTGAAATGTTGCTGGTATGTTTTATGCGTTACTTAAATTATCGTCTTTTCCAACGAAATATTTTTGAATATATTGTTGAACATATTTTTGAATACATGGCTTTCTTAAGCAAAACTGTCATTTTTAATATAAAAGTAATCAACAGGAAATTCAAGAAAAGCCCAATCAGCAAACTCACGACCGCTATTGCTTGACCAACGTAATTTGGCGTGCGGCGACTTTGGAACTAAAACCCGCCCCACCCGTACCCGGCGGTAACCCCTCGCCCTGTCATTCAGTACAATTTTGTATTTGCTCGGGAGCTGTGACATCTTGACTACCAATATACACTGAATTATTATGTCCAAAACATCCTAAACCGTCCGGGATGGTGCAAGAAGAATTGCCAATGAAGTATTAAAGTATTGCGAATCTGAAAAAGCAAATAATGCACCGATATTACCGTCTGACAGTTTGACAGATAGAACGGCTGCCATTACGACTTGGTTTCTTTCAGGGTTCGAGGATATATATCCGCGGACATATATCATGATATATATCACGATATTTATGGCTTGATTTATATTAATGATATATATCTAAAAAACTGTCTGCAGTCGTTAATAGATGACGGTAGTTGTATTTTAAAATATGCTACAGGTTTTTTTTTTTAATATCTGCGGTCGTTACTAGATGGCGCTGCCATCTGTTGACTTTTCGGGGTATAATTTTATACAATAAATCAGAATTAGGTAAAATCCATATATGTTATACATATTACATATATGGTAAAATCATTATGGTCAGCTGTAATAGTTCAATTTACATCTGTTTATCCATCGCAAGAAACAGAAATATCCACCCGCCGAACATCAAAAAACGTTGTTGTCAATTTGCATATTTTTAAGTTAAGTCAAAGAACATGTTTATAAAGTTGATAATTGCATATACATATATGCAATACTAGCTTTTTTCAGTATGCAATTCATCTATATCAATATATGAGTCTGTATCAATCGTGTGCAAAAAAGGAGAAAAAAGTTTGGATATATATCCAATTTTTGATATATATCGGATATATATCAAAAAATCGTATTTTTTGATTTTTACTATAAAAATCGGATTTTTACTATAAAAATCGGATTTTTACTATAAAAATCGGATTTATTCGAACCTTGGTTTCTTTAGTGCTGCCCGACCAAATTTCTGTTAAAGGCTACGACACCGGTCACCGGACATTCTGTACATTATGTATTGTGTAATAAATTTACACCCTGGCAACTTCTGTTACGCGACAGGGACGCTCTCCCTCGCATGCCAATTTATAATGGTCGCATTCTACAATGGTCTAGTGTCCTCAGTTTTTGGGCCAACGCAATCTTATTAGGGTTTTCACACAAGCCTTTTCACAAAATATGCCAAGTTATCATTGTTAAAAAGCCCAATTCTCGCAAAAACGAGGAATTGATAAATTTGTATCTTCTAAATAACTTGTTGCATTTTTTAAAATACAACTAGCATCATCTATTGACGACCATAGAAAGTTTTTTTGGATATATATCAGAAATAAAAATCAAGCCATAAATATTGTGATATATATCGTGATGTATATCTGCGGATATATATCCTCAAACTTCACTTCTTGCGTTTCAATGTCTTTTAGTATCGGGAAGAGTAAAATCCTTTTTGAATTTTACAAAGATTTGCATAATTTTTTTGGATAATTACCAAATGTTGTGTAAGTAAATTTACTTAGCCATGAAGGATTTTCAGCATATACTACAATAAATGAATAAATTAATATTAAAAAAAAAGTTCTATTGAAAAACCCTATGCCTATGATATTGATGCCTTTGTAAACCAAAATAATTTAGATTCTGTGAAGTGATGTACAGGGGGAGGAGGGAACTGGCATCACGACTAAAGGAAGGGGAGTTAAAATTTCTCAAAAACCCTGTGACATCATTTATAGAACTTACACAGGGCGTAAGTTATTTTGGGCCATAGGCTGGAGGTTATTTTACAAAAGCATTTACATGTTTTCAGACAACTTTATGTCATAATTTGCATTATCAGTGATAATAAACACATGGTTTTCCAAACTCTAATATGAAAACGTCCAATCTAATAAAATAAAAAAAACTGTAACCAGACAATACCTAATTAAAGCACTTCGAAAGATACAATGCTAATAAAGAATGTGTTTTTCAAATACTAAATAAACAAATATTTATAAATATGTATGACAAAATAATTTAGATGATTTTACATGAAATATTACAAGATTCAGATGCAGATAAAATGTTGGGATATACACAGAGAGATACGCATACACAGCAACCTCGATAAAAACTGGTGAGAGAAATATTTGTCAAGGCCATTTCAACCTGCGGTGAATGAATTACGTCCCGTGTATTTTTGTAATCGCTATTGTTTGCTGCCAGCCACCGTGTATGGGACATGGATTAGCGGAATTTTGCCAGTAGTAGGTGTGCAAACATCACTTACGTTCACAGGCATAAGGAGGTTAAAAAGTGTTAATCTCATATTGATTGATTAATTGTTTGAATATGCGGTGATTACTGATCTTACCTTCACTACTTTAAGGTTGTGAAACAGGGGTGTTGTATAATATCTATGGCCGCAAACTAAAGTCCCTCGAGAAATACCACAACAGATACTTTAGGAAGATCCTAGATATAAAATGGGAAGAGCGCAGAACAAACTTGGGCACCTTGGAGGAAGGATACATTCCCAGTATTGAAACCACGCTCCTGAAGCATGAACTACGCGGTCCCCCAAATAAATTATGTTTGCACAGCTATCACATGGCAAAAGAAGGCAGAGCGCGGCGAAAAAGATACAAAGACCTGAATGTTAACCTGAGCAGATGCAGATAGATCCTGAAAACTGGGAAATCGCGGCCCATGACCGGGCACATGGCGTCGAAAGTACACTGCGCCAGGGAAACAACCGAATAGGCCGATTCAATTTCCGAGAAAAGAGGAAAGAAAAGGAGCAAAACCCATCTCTTGGGACCCCACTACCCACTGGATGCATGTGCACAATTTGTGGAAGGATGTGCAGTTCCAGAATATAGCTCCTCAACCACGCTCGGATGCATAATTAATAACATAGCAGACGTCATCCTCACAATAAATGTTGCGAGGATGATATATTAGTGTTGACAAATGTTGTGTTCCAACATCTGACGGTACCACTATTCACAACTATTTATAATATATATGTGAGGCCTCTCCTAGAATATGCCACTCAGATCTGGAATCGATATTTCGCTAAAGATATAGTTTTACTGAAAATTGTTCAGAGACGAGCCACAAAATGGCTCTTGGGTCTTAAAAATCTGAAATATGCGGAAAGGTTGAGTCTTGAAACTGCCCACTTTTCAGGAGCGACGAGCCAGAGGTGACCTCATCGAGACATTCAATATTCTATCGGGCTACTACAATATTCCTAATATGACAGATATGTTTGCATTAAACACTAATGTGGGCCTTCGAGGACATCACTTGAAGTTCAACAAGTCTCGGTTCTCATGTAACCCAAGAAAGCATGCATTAAGCAATAGAGTAGTCAATATGTGTTTGCCTGAGGGCGTTGTGTCTGCAGCCAGTGTCAACCAGCTTAAGAATAGGCTGGATATTCAAATGAGAGACAGTGATATGGGCCTATTAGCTGAAGCTGCCTGCCCATTATCAATAATGATAATAATTATTTATAAATGAAAACTTACCAATTAAAGCACAGTTTAAATTAGAATATTGTCCGCTATCATTTACAGTTTTTCTCTCCAAACTCTCTTCAGAATGGTACACTTCTTGTTTAGGAGTCCCGATATTAAATGGTTGAATTTCTATATGAATGTTGACACTAAACTCGTCATAAAGAATCCCAAAAAATAATCTAAAAAAATATAAGGTGAAAAGTTTTATTTTACAATATGTATACAGGTGAGCAACTTGTTGGTGTAGTGGTGTTGTAAAAAAAATGTGTGTCGTAGGTACTAGCTACCAGACATGTATACTTAAGTTACATACATACATACTTATTATACAGGGTGTCCCTTATCTCGACGTCGAGCCGAAATCGGGTGATAGACCAAGTCATAATAGTTATCAGAAAAATATTTATAATATTTTCGTAACATAACTTACCCGCTTTGGATTTGACTGGGCGTTAAGTGATATTGCCATTTCTTGCTATTTTCTTTCCACTCACACACTCTTCGCAGTGTTGGTAAATTTAGCTCATCACATATAGTTTTTAGAGCCTCTTCCTCTAATACCTCTTGTATGCCCAAAATTGAAAATCTAAACAAAAAAATATATGATTAAAAAACTATTCAATTTTTAAATTATTTTCTTTCACAGTTACTTGATGATTGGTAAATGATTTTACCTGGTCGGGTGCTTCGTAAGTTTCTGAATTTGAATCCAATTTAACCATACCAATGATAACTCTATAATATGTAGTTTATTCCTTTATTAACAATGATAAACGGCAGTTAAAACCATCTCATAAATCTTTTAAAATCCTGTATGTATTCATTTGAGAAACTCCCATTTATTATGCTGATTGCTATGATAATGTGAACCCCAAAAACACTTGTTGGTGATTTAGATTTAAAAATCATTTTTCTCCATCAATATCTCAAAAAATGAGTCAATAGTTATTGACAGCATGTCAATTTATTAAAAATTAAGTGCCTCTGATGCATTACTTAATTTTCGTCAATGTCTATTCAATTGACAGCACAGCAATTGTTCTTGGTTAAATTTTGTTAAATGTGTTATAAAATGGGAGATGGGACAAAGTGAAAATGAACCGTCCATATAAAATTTCACATCATCTCAGTCATTATCATTTTAAGATATATTTTTACCAAAAGCAAACAAAAAAAAAACTGAAAATTCGGGGAATACCAAAAAAAATAAAGGAAAACTCAAATGAACTGATGCACAGGTGTTTCGTTACTAGTAGAAAAAACTTCAGTGGAGTCTTCTTCATTCAATTTTTAATACAAAATATTTTTTTATTGAGAGAAATATCAACTGTCAAAGAGTTAAACGACTTCAAAGTTTGCATTTTTTTTTCAATATTTCTGACTTATCTTTGTAAAACGTTGGACAATCATGAAAGTAATTATGTTGAATATTAAAAATTCACTCACTTTGATACAAATAAAATTATTATAACCGTACAAAAAATTATAGATTACTTTTGCGAGGTTTTAATCATTTTATTCGACTTGTATCAATGTGAAAGAATTTTTAATATTCAATATAAATTATGTAAGGTTAGGGCCAGCTTTGGCCACTTTAAGATATTTTTTGCCAACTGTGCATCACTACGAACTCAAAAATAGTCAGAATCGATTTTTTTTTAATTTCCCCATATACTTAGCACATTAATTACTCTTTTGAAAATGTAGAAAAAAAAGTATATAAAATTTAATATAATTTTAAATAGAAACATCAGACATGAAATGTGTCCAAATGTGCCAGTTCTGGCCACTTTTTATCTAGTTTTGGCCATGTCATTGTGTCAGTTCTGGCCACTTCAGTTTTTATAGGGTTTCTTAATATTTAGAATAAAAATAAAACAAGATAGGTCAGTAACTATAGGAAAATTATGAGTTTTATTATAATTATTATCTTCTTGTGCCTATAGCTAAAGAATGAGGTAATTTTTAATGCCACACTATATCCGGACACATCAATTTGAAAAGATAAGAATAAATTTTACCAATGCATAGTCTCCTTCTTTTGGGCTTCTATCTAATTCTTCATTTTTTGAAGATCTTGATTTGATAAATTGAGTTTTTTTTTAAGAATGTTCTTAGGTTTTCACGGCCGCTCAGAATCTTCTAGTTTGTATCCTATGGGATATTATGCCGTGTTTTTACGATCTTTTTGACCAAAGACACGAACCAGAAGAGATTTTTTTCCTTTTGTTCAACCTGCTAGCTTTTTTCTTCTTCATTTTATCTTTTCTTAATTGTTTTTCTCTTCCTCGTCTTCCATTTCTGCTTCTTTAACTGCCATTATAGAACTTGCCAGAAGAAATATATTCTGTTTTACGCATAGTATTAATACTCTTTTCTTTGGCCAGACTACACAGTTATTAATTAAATATATGGCCTCGGTGGTTGTTATGATAATAATTTGTGAAGTAGAGCCAACAGAAATATAGTGACGAGGCATAAATTGTCAGATGATCTTGCTTGAGTGGACAATTCATTCTGAACATCATTTGTTGAAGCTGCTGAAGTAGACATTTCATTTAAGTGCAAATGAATTTAGTTTTGGAATGGGTCTTCTTGAAATGGTACTTTGTGCAGAACATTACTTATTGGATCCACTGTTGTAGTTGAATTTAAATAAATAGTTGATGCATCAAAGGACAACTGAGTCTCATTGAGGATACCTACTTTTTGAGAAAGTTTATTAGAAGAATTCAATTCATTTGATGATTGTATTCTTCCTAACTGCTGAACTGAATTATCATCTTTAAAAGCTATCCATATTGTATATAGCACTGATGCTTCAGTACAACTAGTCTAATTTAAACCATTTTGATAAAAATCTTAGAAATATTTTAGTAGATCTGGTTGAATTTTATTTTCCAGGTAGGTACTCCAGGAAAGTTGACTTCTTTTTATGGCTATGGTTTTTATAATCGAACTAGCCGTAACCCATCAAAATGATGTTACTTTAAATGTCAGTTCGGTTCGGTTAAAAAAAATAAAATAAAAATCAAATAATAATTTTCTAAAATAAAAATGTTCAAAAAAAAAGTTTTTTCAAAAAAAATTTTCTCAAAAAAAAAATTGTTTGAAAAAATTTTACTATAAAAAAGTTGCGGACGTTACGGTCGGACGGACGGACGGAAGTTACATGCAGAAATTATTGTAATTGGGATATCATCGTAAATACCTAATTAATTATGTTTTTCAAGAAAGGTGGCCAAAACTACCGCACTATGTAAGTCAGTTGTGGCCATGTCCATGGCCAAAACTAGAACACAAGTAAGAATGCTGTGCCAGTTGTGGCCATGTGGCATTTTTCTTCTAAGAAATTAACTAAATTATAAAATAACCTTAAAACAATCCTAGGACCTTCCTTCAATAGACTAAATTGATTCACAAACACAAACATAAGTGATTAAAAAGTTATTTTCACATTACTCATCCACGGGCCCTTATTGTTTTTGATAAGAATTTAATAATTTTTAACGAATGTCACCAAGTAGTTCAACCAATACTCAAAGAAAGAAAATGGCGGTACAGCCGTTATTTATATAAAAAAACACAGTTTAAAGAATTGATTGGCATAAATAAAATAACAAATGAATATATTTTCATTTTTTTATTTATACACCTTTGAATGTCCAAGCGGCCAAAACCGGGGGAGTGGCCACAACCGGCCCATCAACCCTACATGACACATGAATGTTTTACAAAAGTAAGGAATAATGAAAATAAAAATGCAAACTTTGATGTCATTATGATGATGTTAATTTTTTGCTATTAGTCATGAGACACCCTGTATAAGAAGAGAAGAGGAAAGATTGAATTATCTAGTGCTGTAATAGTACATAGTTAGAAACAGCACAAGAACAAGTGTTCTGATAAGTGCTGTTGACGATAGTGCTAGCAATTGTGATGCATACGAATGTACATCTATTTTTATTATCTGTACATAAAAAGGTTCAAAGTCTACAATACAGGGTCAAAAATTAGTAATTGTTTGGCATTTTCTAAATTCATACAAACAATGCATACTTACTTGTTCTCTAAAATAGTTCTGCAAACAACTTCTCTAAAGCCGGGATTATTTGCTTTATCGTTGCTCAATTGATGTAAATTCCAGGTGGCCACTCTGTACGCAGGTTTACCATCTCTTTGATAGGTAAATTCTTCTTCTATTATTGGACGGCGTGAATAGGCAGACAATAAATCAAATATATCATTGACCGGGGCCATAGAAAATCCATTTGATAAATTGGTAGTGCACTTAATGGGTACAGACAAAGATTTACGATGTCCTGGAGTTCTGGGAAGCGCGGTTGTTCCATTTAGTAAAGCACTTTTCGAAACATGTAAAATAGACGGACCACCATTACTTCCATTGCTTAAGTGATTTATTCCGTTTAGAGCTATTGGAGAATCGTCTTGACGAGTTAAACTCAAATGTGATTTAATAGAACTGAGCCTTATAGTATCTATGCCTTTAACTTTAATCAGGTCATCTAATGATTTGAATAAACCTTTTCTTTTCCTATAATCCACTATGTTCGCAGCAAGCTCTTGATTCAATCCCGGAATACATTGAAGTTGAAAAATGTTAACTGTATTTATATTAAATTGAACTCTTCCTGATTCTGAACTACGTACACTATCTAGCGATTGCGTTCGTGAATTAGGGCTTGATGCCAATCTGCGCCCGACGCATATTTCTGCTCTTATTAAACTAAGTTTCTCTGCTCCCATCCCTAGAATTTAAGTAATATTTTACAACATGGAGTATTAAGCAATAGCTATATAAAAAGTTAAAGGTATTTTAGTAAATAACAAATATTAAGATTATTTATGAGAATTTGAGACTCATTAAAAAGAATAAATCTGTCATCAATAGACAACTAATTTTTGGTATTCCAGAATTTCAAGATTAAGCTGAAATTGAAGATGGCAAATGTAGATAGTAACTGTCATATACAATTAATATATGTTTTAGAATTCCTTAAAATAAAAGAAGCTCACCAGAAACCAAGGCTAGATCATCTAATTTCTTGAACCTTCCAATAGCCTGTCGATGGTCCACAATGGCCTGAGCAATTTGTCTTGTGATCCCAGGGAGTGTCATCAATTGCTCTTCACTAGCATAATTTACATTTACAAGCTCTACATTTTCATCTATTGCCGAGATGCTGAATGTGTGGCTGAGGTTCGACTTGGACTTCCTGGGAAGAGGAGATCTGAGAGATCTTCTCAAGCTTTTGCCGCGAATTGGTTTACTCGGTGATTGTCCCATTTTAAAGTTTAAAAATGCATAAAAAATCCTATGGGAGTTACGAATTTCATTATTAAAGAAATTAAGCTTGGTCATAAGAAATTAATCTACGAAAAACCTCTAAAATATTACTTACTTCAGAAAATGAGAGTACAAACTTTAAATGAATGTTTTGAATAAATTTGCAAAAGAGCCACATTATTTAAAATATTTACTTTAGAATTGGAGAGTTCATAGGCCGTTTTTTTAATGTAAAATCCTGTCTATCATTTCACTTCGCGTGATTTGACGCACAACACAAACCCTCCTAACTCAGTGCAATATCGCTCATATATCGCCGAGTTTTCAATCCATGAATCTACAAGATTAAAATGACGTATGTTATCAATGATCGCGTTCATATTTTATATTATGAATTCCAGATATCTAATACTACCACTACTCCACAAACCAAAGTATCTTTTCAAAAAAATTGCTCGGTATAGTCCGTCTAACTTATCTGAAGAATGGCCAAATTTGGAACTAACGACGCCATCTTGGATTATCTACAGCTGACAGACCTTTGTTTACAGAGGGGTTCACGACTGTTTCGATAGTTCTTTAAGAAAATTTTAGATTGTCACCATGCCAAAACCATTGAAAGCGGTGTTCGGGAAATAATCTTGAAAATGCACACGTTTTTTGAAGAGGAACAACGTCTAAAAGCCCCAATTATACCGTTTGATTTTGTTCATAGACTTATTGCCGCCACTTCAGGTTAGTGCTGCCATGCAGTTATAATGATTTTCCCATACTTAGTTTTTTATTTTACTATTGTACAATTTCTTCAGGTATTTCTGAATCGGCAATTTACAAAATAGTTAAAGAAGGTAAAATGGCCGTGGAAATGGGCATTAAAATATCTACACCCGGAAAAAAAAAACAAGGATAAGTGGAAAAATTGAATTAGAAGCCGTAAGATGAGAAAAGTTTTAGAAAATATTTTATTCGATAATTTTTTTTACATAGAATTTTATTATTTATACTTTTTATTACATAATTCATTAACGAGTTCATTCGTATATTGTAGGTGTTACTGAGTTAAACATGGTGGTCATGATCATTAGGTGTGAGATACCGAATAAAACCGGTGCCACACTGCGCGGATCTTCCGCCGCGTCTCTTCTGTCGTGGAACATCGCTACATTTCTTTCCATACAATATGCGCTTATTAAACACACTACGCGGATGATCGGTCGATCTATTTGCTTTGCCGATTTGGCGCAATGGAAAAAACGCGGCGGAAGATCTGCGTAATGTGGCGCCGGCCTAAAAGAATTATTATTGTTTGTTTTTTTTTCCTGAAAATTGTATTTTTCTTTGATTTTGAAAAAACGCTATTTTGTGACGTTGTGTATTTTACAAATGTTTATTTTGATAAATTTATTTACTTATTATTTATTTACGTTAGTTTACATTTTTTGTTTTTTATCGTGTCTTATACTGCTAATAACTTGTTTAAGAAAAAACGAATTTTCATAAAATTCCCTACAAATGAGATAATTTTTATACTATGGGCAGTACCACAACGATTGGGACGCCCTCCTTTATTCTCCAGATAAGTTGGACGGACTATACGTAGTCTGTACATTTCTATATAGGGCTATCCGGCTATGTTCAGAATGAACAACATAGAATAGATGAACACTAATAAAATTCTAATATCAGGCTGATTACAAACCAAACAACGACATTGATCAGGCGAGATTTAGCGGTAAAGCTCAGATATATCAGATGGTCATTCTACTCTGCGTACAAAATACAATGGAAAATGAGTGACAGCCCTTTCTGCGTTCAAAATCTCAACCATTTACCCATTTAGACACTCGACGCAATGAGTGTAGAACTTAATTATTATGTGAAGAATTACGGGCAGCACATCACCTTTAACACTACCTTTATTATCCGGAAAAAAATTTCGCAGTATTAAAAAATTGTGTTCTTTCCCGAAAGGAGGTTACACTTTAAGGAAGTTAAAGCTTTAAAAAAATAATGATAAATAAAGCTAAAAAATAGAATAAAAGAGCTTTATTTAAAATAATTTTAATTTAAGTATACCTTACTTATCCTGATTTTCTAATCTGAAGAGGTAGGCAGAGAGGATAGGTCACCACACTCTTCTGTCCTGACATTACCACTCTTACATAGAGAGGGAAACTCATTTAGCCGTATTCTGGAAATAGCAATCATTGCTCTTTAGATGTAATCAGTAGAGATGAAACGGATATCCGGTAATTATCCGGTATCCGGCCTATTTTTACTATCCGGCCGGATACCGGATAATACCTTACTATCCGGCCGGATACTGGATAGTACATCAATTGCGAAAATTTCACAAAATTATCGCCAGTAAATTGATAAAGGAAGATACTTGCAGGCAAATAAAAACTACGCAATCATAGAATTTTTATTTATTATTTATTTAATCGACAAACTTATTAGTATTCAAAATTAACCAATGGCAAATTACGATAGATGTTCACTAGTTTCTCTGCATTTTGGGGGGATAAATGATTGCTCTTGTTTTTGTAAACATGATCGGCTTCAGAAAATAGTCTTTCGCTCTATGCGCTGATACAAGGAGCTGAAAACTAAATTGTGGCAAACTTTTTCAAATTCGGATACTGTTTTGAATTAGCTCCAAATGTATGGTCCAAATGACCACCAAATGTCACCAAAGGTCACGACTACGATCGATTCGAACTCTCTTCAAATAATAGTCAATCTCGCTTGCAATTACGTTATTTTCTTGATCCTGACACTGAATATTATTTTCATTTGCCACTTCGTCGAAACAATCCCGAAATGTATGGTGAGCTTTACGAGTGACAGTTGATCATTTGATCAGTGATAGTCTCGTCACTTCTGTTTCTCTTAACAGGCGTAGGAAATAGCGATAAACTCCACTGTTGGAAGATTCATCGCAAGACATTTTTATAAATTCCAACAAGATTTTCTTTCGGGCTCTTTCTGATGATATCTGGTTTTCAAGTTAATAAAATCATGAAGTCATATTATTTTTCTTCTGACAGAAAGCATATCACGCTTTCTGCTAGAAGGATTTTTGCCACTAGGTAGTGCAGTAGATCATTATTCAAACTAAGCAGTCAACGAAATTTAATACTGCTCTTCGAAACGCTATTTTGAGTATGAAGTTTTAATGAGAATGGCTCAGTCTCGCTGAACAAAACTTATCTTAAAATTGTACTCGTATAGTAAGGTAACGAAAAATTTATCACTTTATTAATATTGAACATTTCTTAATTATTTTAATACAGATTTATTTATCATCATAATGTTAGCTTTCCACTCGTAAGAAAAAAATTTGCATGCACAATTGATCATATCTAAGACAATCAAATCGAATTTTTCGGCTGCATCCTGTCGAATATTGCTTATATTTTCTTAATAATTGTAAATAATGTTACTTTTATATAAGAACAAAAATTCTATCTAAGTTATCGTCCTAAAAAATTTAGGTCTAGCATAGACATTCTGATATAAATGAATAATAAAAACCAACAATTGCGAAAAAACGCCAAAAATGCATTTGCAGTAAATTTCCAGCCTTATTGCCTCCTTCCAGTATAATTTACTCTCGATATGTAGGTAGATAATATAAGAGTATTTTTCATCAAAACCCAGTAGCCTAGTTTAAAGCCATGTATTCACTAGGGGACAAATTATCCCTCAACATCACGCGCGGCACAGAGTCTAACATTATAACGACGTCAATTTGGACGTTATTAAGTTTGACAGGTTTGGAATCAATGAATTCAACTAATCACAAAACTCTAAAACTAAACAAAGTTTAAGTAAAGAATAAACGAGCGAACCTTACAGTAGTCGCATATGATGTGTAACATTTGACATCTCACAATTAAACATATCAATTGAGCAGCGACAGAAATAAACCTCAAAATGTAGAATCGCTTAATATGGAAATATTTATTCGAATAATTATTCATTATTAATCGCTTGCATTTGAATGATTTGCACTAATATTGTATTTTGCCGCACCTTGAACTGCCATTAAAAAATTTTGGCGATGTCGATAAAACAGCGTACTATTATATTTAAGAATTTGGTCATAAGAAAAATATTCCATTGGATTGATTTAAGATTGGTATAAAAATTTTATCAATTAAAAAGAGACTACACATAAGGTCGAAAATTTTTCGCTAATTTAACAGAGGGCTATGGCGAAGTTAGATAACACGCTATCCCCGGATATAGAATGGAATTCCGTTATTTCGAATCCCGGTAGAAGGTAAAATACTTTTTCGTTAAGTTGATTTTTCTGTATGTCTTTTCTAATTGATTAATAAAAAAATGTTTAAAATTCCCAGAACTTCGTTCTGAAATTACAACTTCACAATAATAATATGTTTTCTTTAGTATCATATACATACATTTATTAATACAGTACCAATCTCTCAGAAAATGGGTTGGTACCATCTGACAGCCAACTAGCATCGCGCGCACTCATTGGTCACATGAAATAGCGCGTGCTTCCCCGGCGTCTAGTTTCCTGTTACGTATTTCCGTCCTTTTTCACGAAACCACTGCCACAGATTGCAAGAAAGCGAGAGGAAAGATGTAACACATCAAAAACCTAAGTTATCACAAATTGTGAATAACTTAAGGTTTGTTTACGTTTTAGAGCTTTCTGATTGGTTGAATTCATTAATTTCGAACCTGTCAAACTTAATAAAGTCCAAATTGACGTCGTTACAATGTTATACTATATCTGTCAAGATACCGAATTAGCAATGATTGCTATTTTCAGAATACGGTCGATTGTTCACCAACTAATGAACAGTTCACTGCACTATTCGTTCTTTCAGTAAGGTGAACTTTTCAAAAAGAACACTTCGTTCATGAACAATGAACGCCCCATCTCTAATTCGCAGAAAAATCTTCGAAAACAACTATAGACTATAGGAGTAGGAGTTTTTGGTCTATATTCTGTGTTGAAAACATCGAAATAGTAAACAGTTTCGTTGCATTCGTTGGCTGATTGATTGTGATTGGATCATTGGACATTGGATAGGGGCGTTTTTGGACGTATTTTACAAGACAGTGCCTATTAGTGGTTTTGCATTTGAACACGATATTTCGAATCTGATTTATACGGTAAGATGCCATATTTACTTTGAAATGATAAAAATACATTATCCGTTTCGTAGATTTTGTGTAGATTTTAATCAATAATATCTTAAATTGAAATATTGTTGGACTTGCATCTCACGTAACGTTTTAAAGTACGATGGTCTGCGATAAATTCGCTATAATTTACAATTGTTTAATACAAATTCAATCAATCCCATACGAGTGGGGGCAGTTCACAAATTTATTTTTAATGTGTCAAAGAATGTCAACAATACTATTGTCTATGGTAATGCGCAACTGTCATAATTTATTTCATCTTTCATCTTGCCCAGGGCCTGCGCACTCTATCCATAAAGTTTCGATTCCGTTATAATGGCATCAATTCTTTTATGGGAATTTTTTTAAATTTCATTTTTCGGCGGTTCTAATTTGGTGTCAGTACTTACCTACCCTTGCCAACTATTTTAACAATTATTGTAGTGGTATTAATGTTGGTTTCGCAAAATGTTCAAATTGGTTACACTGTTCACAAATATTCTGTGGTTCACAATTTGCGACGCCATTTTAATTTTTCAAAATATCAAATATGTCTTTATTTTGTGGCGATTTTGCTTGTTTATTTTTTTACAATCCCGCTACCACGTCACCGCCTCCGACATTGACATCCTCTGATAATATGTTTGTTTCGATATGAAACTGAATATTGACATTTCACAAAGGATATCTGCTACAAAAACGAAATATTTTATCGTCCTTTTGAACTGTCATACTGAAACCGAAAATACACGTGAGTGATTGTATTTTATATTTATATTAATTATATTTGGAATGTTTTATTATAATTGTGTTTGAAAGTTTATTAGAAAAAGTTATTTTACAAAGGAAAACTAATTTACATAGGGTATAAAAGCGAAGGCAGCAATATCCAAAAAATTGTTTTGAATGTAGTCACAGAGGATTACTAATTTAAAATTAACCGAATTCTAGATTTTATGTATTATTTTATCCCTTCCAAAATCTTGTTTCCTATAAATTTACAGGCTATGTTTCCCATAAAATCTCAATACTGTTGACTCATTTGTCCAAGTTTTCCGTATGATTAAAATACAAAAAAAAATTATGGTTAATTATTATTACATCATTATCTTTGTATAACATGCATACAATTATTAATTAAGAGTTATTATTATTTCACTGCTGGTTTTAGAAAGAACAGAACTTCCCACTGACATGTGTAAATGATAAGTAAAATTATTATGTCTACAGATTCAAGTCCAAGGAGATGAATATTGGTGTGACGGATGAATATCTCAATGGAATCCTCAGAACCCAGCTCCAGCAAAGGAGATGAGGGTAAGAATATACAACTATAATCTATAACTAAATATTTTTTAAACAATGATTGCTTGTGTTGTATTTTTTTTAATACACAATACATACATTAATAAATGTTTACAACATGAATAAAATAAATTTAAATAACAGTACTAAAATATTAAACTAAGTAATTTCATAAATAAATTTACAAAATAAATAATTTAGTTAAAGTATGTTTATGTTAATAAAATTTAATTAAAGATGGACACACTCTCCCACACTTGTTAATTTAATTTAATTGTTAATACCCATTAATTTAATTTAATTGTTAATAAAATTTAGTTAAAAATGGACACACTCATCTGTCATTTTCCAGCGTTGTCAAATTTAACAGATTGTATTATTTTTAAGGTTAAAATCAAGAAGAAGAAGAAAGAAAGCGTTGCTGCCTAACCGGTCTGTAGCAGCATTCTTAAAAATCCATGCAGATGTAAGCATCGACAAAGAGGCTTCACAGACAGTGGACTTTGTAAAATATTATTAGAAATGTAAAAATAATGTGCATAATAATATCGAACCATGAGTACTTTAGTGTATTAAGTGAAAAATGCAGTTTTGAGATATCGGCGTTAGATGTTATAAATTTCTTTATCAAATTGATTTTCAATTATTTGTTTTAGAATTTTTTGAATATTGCAAGGATTTGGATTGCCTCACATGCACCCATCGATAAACCTTATATTTGCGTATAAGGTTTATCAATGGGTACAGCATAATATAACTATTTTATTATATTTTGATTGAGACAAGGTTTTATAAAAGAGATAAATCATTTAGACCTTCCGACAAATCTGGTGTTTTTAGTATATCTAAAATTAGTGTTTTGCTTTCCTGAATGGGAACATTAATGAATGATCTTGCTATATCAAATGATACTAACTTTTCATTCAATATCTTTTAAGGTATTGACTACATGAAATTTTAATTGTATACTTTGGTTTAAATACGTTGGAGTTATTTAATATTTTTGTAATGATTGAAGTTATTTTGAATGTTGGGGAATTGCATTACATTGGGATACTGCTGATCTGATGGGGCTGTTTCCTTTGTGAATTTTGAGAAAGCCGTATAATTTTGCGATCATTAACACTGTTTGCCTTTTTTCCTTACAAATTAAACTTATGGAAGTTATTGTCCGATCGTCCTGATGAAGATATAATACAGTATCGAAATCATTAGACGTTTAAAAAAAATATGTGTGGTTTTTAACGCTATAAGCATAAAAAATATTAAATCATTTGTTCTACTTTTTTAGTTTCAAACCGCTTGATCTTACTGACCGGTTATATTATTTGCAATGCATTGTAAATGATGTCTTATTGATATCTGTTCTTGTATACGCTTATTTAATTGAAAATAATTATTCTGAACATTGAAGTGTAAAATGACAATTGAAAAGAATACTTTTTTTGTTGTGTATCCAGAATAATTATTATGTATGTGTAATGTATATGTATGTAAGAATCGTTGAAAATACTGTCAACCCATTAGAATGTACTCTGTTTATCATATCTTCACACTTTTGATCATTTAGATGATATTCCTAACCTTTTTTTATTATTTTAAAAATTTATTCTTTAAATAGGAAATATAATAATTTTATATTTCTTTATATATACAGCATTACATATAATTATTTAAAATTTTATTCTAACTAAAGTATCACATATTTTTTTAGTTTCCTCTTAAAGTTGTTATATTATTTACATCTCTAATGTCCCTGGTAGTTTTATGTATAGTTTCGTTGTAGTAGTAGTTTTATATATAGCACTGTGCATGATTAAAATTTGTGATTTTTTTTTAATGTAATCTTTTCATCTTCTCTTGTTTCATGTTTGTCATGTTTGTGTTTGTTTTTTCTTAATACTTCAAAGATGTTGTATCCATTATTAATTTTATACATAAGTAGAAATAGAATTAAATTTAATTATTTGTCTATTATTGGTAAACTTTCTAGCACCACTTTAATTCTTGTGTATTGATTTATTTTTAGTATAATTCTTAATGCTTTCTTTTCGAGTATTGTTATTTTTTCAATTCTTCTTCAACCCAGAAATAGTATACTGCCGCAGTAGTTGATGCGGGGGACAATTATTGCGTTATATGATATATTTTTGCACAATTCTGTTTTGATCTCTTCTGATTCTTTCCAAGGGTGAAATTCATTTTGCTATTTTTTGTTACATATTTTGTGTTCAATGTAAAGTTTAGTTTATGATTTATAATTGCTCCCAAATATTTTATATCGAATTGGGTAGGAATTTATTGCAATGTTTTTTTTAAATCAATATTCGTTGAATTTTTCCTTTGTATATTTGTACTTAAAACAATCATTCTGAATCTAAAAAATATATTATTTGAATGTTACATTTTTTTTATCACATCACTTAAATAATATTAGTAATATTATTAACAGGCAATGAAAATTAACTACCACATGAATACGAAGTGTAATCTATTATTATAAAGTTATTTTGTATAATCATCACAAATCATTGATTTCCTTTACCTATTAAAATGGTAGCTTGTGGTGTAAATTATTTACCGATCAATTTTACATTTTATTTTCTAAAATATTAATAATTACAAAATATATAATATTGAATTTTTATTTTCTTTGCGAGTTTTGGTATTTAAAAAAATATTAATTCTATGTTTTTGAATTGAATGAATTTTAAATATGAACATTGTTTTTAAAACAAAATCATGTATTTTAATCTGAAATTATGTTCATTATGTAAACATATTCCTGCTCTAAACATGAGATTTTTCTTTTACAGAAAGGTAGTGTGTAAAATTTAAAAAATATTCTGTAACAATATTGACTAATTTAAAAATAATTGTCAGTTTTCTTTGCCAATTCTTTTTCTGACTCTTATTATAGAATTGACGGATAATACATTTTTAATTAAATGTACCATCTTTTATTGTTAAACCTTATTTTCATTTTCAGAAACAAACAGCCGTATTCTGAAAATTGTAATATTGCTATTTCTGTATCTTGACAGTTATTTTATAACATTGTAATGCAGTTAATTTTGACATTTTAAGTTTGACAGATTTGAAATTAATGAAGTCAATCAATCAGAAAGCTCTAAAACGTAAATAAACGAAAGTAAAATAAGTTATTCATAATATGTGAATAACTTAGCGTTTGTTTACGTTTTAGAGCTTATCTGATTATTTGAATTCGTTAATTTCAAACCTGTCAAACTTAAAACGTTAAAATTAACAGCATTATAATGTTATACAATAACTGTCAAGATACAGAAATAGCAATATTGCTATTTTCAGAATACGGTCTAAATATTCATTTAATTGAAATAAATAAATAAATAAAGAAAAAAAGGACAAATATATAAATAAATAATAATATCTCCCATAGTCGCAAGATGTCACTTTGCAAATAACAGTTGCCATTCTATTTTGGTCTATATTCTGTGCTTGTGTGATGCTTGTGCTGTCAACAACTGTCAAGTTTTGCGTGGCTTTGTTTACATATTCTATATTCAAAAAATAAAGTTATTTTATTCGATATGAATATTTTTGTGACATGAAAAATTAAAATATTGAAACCCAGAAACGATACTAAATTACTTTCATACTTCCCTGAGTGTGAGTATTTACTGAGAGAAGACTTTATTTTAACGTAGCAGAAAACACTAAAAAATTTAATGATTTCTTCATTTGTGTTAAAATTCATATTTTAGTTTCGAGTTGTAATATTTTACTTTTCATTTTTGTATCGCCAGTTGTTGAATGCGCCAGCTGTTATATCTCGCTCGATATCCTTTCTGATCTAGTGGTTTCGTATTTATCTCCTGATAAGCCAGATCGGTTCCTCTGGTTGGATGTATGATTAACATGATTAAGGTGTACAATGACGGTATTTATTTTACACAAGTATCACAGTGAAAATTAGATGTTTACTCTAAGAAAATTGTTCAGCAAAAAACCCCCCGTGTTCTTGCTCCTGGCAGATGTCATACACGCTTATGTGCCTTATACGCACACTTATACGTTTGACACTAGCGCTCTCATGTACTCGCAGGCATCACAATACAAATAATATAAAATCCGCTAATATGTAGTCTGCACTGACACTCCTTTGCTTCTTAAAAATAATGATAATCTTGAAAGTATCTAAAAAGTATATGATAATATTATGTATTTCTTAAATACATTTGTGGCAAACTTCGTGTTGTGCTTATGGCCTGGACTCTAAACTGACACATTAGTCATAAACAATAAACAATTCTGTAACTGGTACGAAATATAATAAATGGGTGATATCTTATTTTGCATTTTGTTGAAATCGGAATATTTTTTTTATGTTAAATATTTTCCACTGTAATATATCTCATGCCTACACAAATTTTAATACCTACATAATTTAATTTGCACTCTGTTTGGAATAAGTCAAGAATACAACCGAACTTGAATTTTGATGAAAGAAAAATTGTTCCTGGTGTAATAAAGGGCCCTGATTACATAAATGAAGTCAAATTTTCCCCCTTGCTGGTTTAAATGCAGTTATTTCAAGTTTAAAAATGGTACATTTTGACACTTCACGCCATAGATGCCCATATAATAAAACAAGAAACCTGAAAATTAATGTTAAGTCTAGATGTTGTATCAGGTATGGAAAATGCCAATTTTGTATTAAAAATGGAAATAAGTATAGGCGATGTATCCGGTAGGGAAAAGGCCAATTTTGTGTTAAAAACGGAAATAAGTCTAGATGATGTATCCGGTGAGAAAAGGCCAATTTTGTGTTAAAAACAGAAATATGTCTAGATGACGTATCCGGTAGGGAAAAGGCAATTTTTTTTTTAAAAACGGATTCAAATTCGCAATGATATTTTCTTAGGTAATGGGGGCATACATTGTATTGCACGGGGCGCGGCGCAGCGCGCCGGTGCAATGCAGGATCGTGTAGTTGACATGTTTGATAATGAATGGGCCCACTTATGATAAAAGTGATTTGTCAATTTCTATGAATAAAACAGCAAAATGCATATATTTTGTATATGCATCTATGGCGTCAAAATTTATCATTTTTAAACTTGAAATAACTGCTTTTGAACCAGCAAGCGGGAAAATTTGACTTCATTTATGTAATCAGGACCCTTTATTACACCAGGAACAATTTTTCTTTTATCAAAATTCAAGTTTGGTTGTATTCTTGACTATAGCCCTCTGTTTTGCTAGAATGATCCGTGATAAGTATAAAAATATATATTATTATATAATTTTTTATTATATGGGTACAAAAGTAAAGGCAGCAATAACCCAAAAAATTTGAATCCAGTCATCGAGGATTGCTAATTTATAATGTACCTACTGATTCAAGATTTTATAGGAAACAACTATAAATTGATAGGAAATATGAAATACATAAAATCAATATTTCAGTACATTTTAAATTAGTAACTTCAGGTCATTCAAAACATTTTTTTAAATTTTTTTTGGATATTATTGCCTTTGCTTTTATACCCCACATATAATCAATGTAATAATATAATATTATCTTATGTTGTCACACCTTGTGTATATCATTAACAATCATCAGTGGATAGTTCATAATTGACATGGTAGTTTATTTTTTTTTTTCAAAGATAAATAAATAAATAAGACAATGAATTGAATGTTTTTTAATACTGTGAGTTTATAAAAGGTAACAGTTACATAAGTATTCTTTAATGTCTTGTTCAACTTTACAATTTTAATTGTGTGCCAAAAGACTAAAGTACAATATTTTACCATCTTAGGCTCGGTTGCGCCAGCAGAAGTAAATTTGGTTCGAGTAACATTGACCCGAGTAACTTTTTTTACCCTCAGCTCAGAGTAAACTCGATTTCGGGTTGCACAAACGTCTTTTTTACCGCTGTCAAACCAATCATAAGGCTAATAGGGTGCCAAGCGGAATAAACCTCAAATACCGCATTTGTCTATGGAATTTGATTTATTTCAGTTTTCACCACTGGCAATACGTACTTTTGCGGTTCAAAACCAGTTCAAACAAACCACTTTATTCTATGAAACAAACCAAACAAACGTCAAACCATCGCTAAAATAACGCGAAATTAAAAGATTCATTTTAATGTTTACAAATTTCAATACGAAAATGACAGCGACAAAATTCAAATGACAAGTACCTATATGGATAAATGTCACATTTTCAAATCAGCTGTGAGAGGACGGCCATTTTTTTTACCAACGTTTTTACCTTTACCCACCTATCTTGGAGAGTAAAAAAAGTTACTCAGATGTATGTACTTCGGCGAGTTAAATATTTTTACCATAGATGGCGCAACCCGTTTTAGTAAAAAACGTTACTCGAGTAACTTTTTTTACCTTTACTTTAGATGGCGCAACTGGGCCTTATTGAATGACAGTCTACATCAGCGGTACTCAACCTTTTTTTTCTTCAGGCCACATACATATGTTTGCTAAGTTACGCGGGCCGCAACATTATACTGATATGACGAAAAAAAATCACATAGGGAAAAACCGTATGTATTGGTTGAAACCCGTTTGATTCAAGATTAGGGCGCCACCACTTGATTAATCAACAAATATATTTTTTACATGTACAGAATGATAAAATTATACTTATCGTTTATAATTATTAGCATATCAGCCAATACCAGCTCCATTATTGATAACAGCTTATTTCCCTGTATGAAATTTATTTTCATCTTATCTGTATACTCAAAATACAATAATGAAAAAATAAAATTTAAAACTAAAATATATCCAAGCTTTTATTAGCGTCTTAACAAAAACAAAATTTAGATTAGTAAACGCGCATGAAAACATGAGTACGG